>OU503055.2:9551700-9568788 GCA_912172775.2 Fraxinus pennsylvanica
GTTGTCCAATGTAGAAATAGAAACCAAATTTCATCCAAAATGACGGTACCTCAAATATCTATTTCAAATTCAAATAATAATCAATTTTTAAAAAAAACCTAAATTCCCTATAGCCTCAACCTTAACTGGTTTTCCATCGCCCCAAATAGATAAATCTTTCAGCATCAATTGGTTTTAACAGCCCAGACAACCCCGCATAGACACACTTATGTGAGTAGTGATACCGAAATTTATCCACCAAATGTGTCTAGGTATTGACACTAAATTTACCTCAAAACAAACCAAAGTGAGAAATGTACTTTTCTTTACACGTCAAGCGTGGTATTTAGTACAATCTCTCTTTATATATCCCAAATTTTCACAAAAGTTACAGCTAAATTTATTTCATTTATTTTGAACCGAACCGGATGTAGCTTTCTTATTCTTTATTACTTATCCTTAGAGGTACTTGCCAAGTGAGTAATATCAATTTTATCATGTTTTAGGCTTTCTTCTTCTTGCAGACAATATGGAATAAGCTCATTAAGAGCCTACTTTCCCCTTTGACAGATGTAACTGACTTTAATTAACTGAATTGTGCAAGAATAGAAATCAAAATTAAATGCATGAGCAAATCATCAGATAACTCAAACTTTAGTTCCTTTAATTTTGAAGCAATATGAGACATCTTCATGATGTACTTCCGAATATTTCATCTACCTTTATACCTTAGTGAAACTAAGTTCGCCAAAAGTTTATTAGTTTCAGCCTTATCGCTCTTTGCAAAGCGTCTTTCAATTTCAGCAAGAAATTCCTTGACAGTAGTTACCTTATCGAACACAGCGCCCTTGAATGTTTCTGGAATACCACACTTTATGATCATAAGACTCATGCGATTTGAACGATCCCACTGATCAAAGTCCTCTTTTTCATTAGCGAAACTTTTATCCATAAGTACAGCGGGTTGTTCAGTTCTTAACGTAAGGTCTAAGTCCACGTAGCCAAGAATGATCTGAGTGTTCTCTTTCCAGCCCCTAAATTGTGGTTCTAGCATAGGAATTGAATTTATGTAGGCAGATATTGAAGAAGTTGATGGATTAACTGAATAGAGAACTTATACTTAATTAATATGTTCATATAGGAATCCATATTAAACAATTAATTAATTCAAATAATGATTAACCCCATCTCAAGATACCTAGCACGCCATTAATATCAAGTCTTTGGACATTGATATTAATTGAAAATGGTACTCTTGTTGTAGTGATCAAGCATTGACAATAATTCCTGTCAAATAACAAATCCATCTTTGGATTGATTTATTATTCATGTGGAAATCTTATAATTATCACACANCATCACAAGTGTGCATGCAATTCGGCCAAATATTAACCTTCCTTTGGGCCAGCTAATATCCGCATGAACTAGCATACACACGAAATCCTTCTAATATTCTAAGTTAATTAATTTCCACAAGAGAGGTTACTTTGGCCACATATTGCTTCAATCAATTCACTTTTGAATATTATATTCCCAAATGAGTTTTGTACCAAAATTTGAAAAGCAAAACACCAAAATTTGTATATATAATTTATTTTGAAACTTTAGGGGTCTATGGGTTAATAATTCAGAACTTTAGGGATCAAAAATTAATTATCCGAAACTTTATGGGTCAATAATTAATTGTTGAAAACTTTAGGAGTCAAAAAAATAATTATCCAAAACTTTAAGGACCCAAAAATTAATTATTCAAAACTTTAGGGTCAAAATTAATTAATTTTAAACTTTAGGAGGTAAAATTTAAAATTTAAAACATTTTGGGGCCAATTAGAACAAAATCAGAAACTTTGAGGGCTACAATTGCAAAATGCAGAAATTAATTAATTTTAAAACTCCAGGGATTGAATTTATTTAAACCCATAACCTTAAGACCCAACTTAAATAAATTTTAAACTTTAGGGGCTAAAATATTTAAACCCATAATCTTAAATCCCAACTTAAATAAACTTTAAATTTTAGGGGCTGAAATATAAATAATTTAACCTTAACTCTAATATTAAATTGCGAGCAGAGCTCCCAAATAAATGAATTTGCAGCCCAAGTCCCCACCTCCAAAAATTCCAAAAAATTGAAAACCTAATAGGGAAAAAAAACCCTTGACTTCCATCATGACGCCGCCAAGGCCACATGTGGTCGAGCGCTGCCGCCGACAATAGCAATTTTTTTTAAATAACAAATCTTGAAAATCCCCATTTTAAAATCCGAATTTTATGAAGAAAAAACCCTTAATTATATCGTAATCCATATAATAACATGCTTGATCCATGTAATATAATTACAAATTCCACAAAATAATAGGAAAATCATTTAACCCAAAAAAAAAAAAATCAGAATTTTAAAACTTCAATTTCTCAAAAATTCAACCATGGAGTGGCTCTGATACTACTTGCTGGAGATTTGTAAAAATGATTATCAACCAAACCCATTATCATATATAATTCCAATTATCTATACTCCATGTTGAAATCAGAGAAAAGAATAAAATAGCAGAAGTATAAACATACCTTGATCCATATTGTTTGATTGTTGGCCTGAATGGGTTATGATCTTCCAATTGATTGGTGGTCTTCTCTTGATTTTCACGCTCTGTTGATGGGGGATGTAGAGAATCTCAAGAACACCATCAAATGGAGACCATAATCATATAAAATAATAGTAACTAAACAGTCATTATCTTTCAGTTGTTTCAAATTGGCCCCTCATCAATCTAAAACAAACTTTCGGTCTCTACACTATATTTTCATGAAACCTAATACACAATAGTCACAAAACATCATTCACGGATCGCTTTAATTGACTAATATCCTGTAAATAATAGCACCACACATTTTAATATACAACGATTTAATGGATCACTTTAATTGACTTATATTCTTTAAACAATAGCACCACACATTTTAAGATATTACATGTGTGGCCCCATATGTTGGAATTTTCCAACACTATCGAACACCGCCAAACTAAAACCTTTGTTCGTTCTCGAATAAAACAAAATTTAGGCATAAAGCATATTAATACCCTAAGCGAATCACAAATAAAAACTCAACGTTGAACTACTTCACATATGCCTCAGGTTCAAATTTAAGTAACACGTTGGAAGATCTAAAGAATATCACAAATAATTTTTTTACTTATCCGATACTCGACTTAGTGTGTGAGCGCTTAGCTAACACTGAAATCAAAGCCATACTAGAACATAACCAACCTAGTGTTGTTAATTTACTCATAATCCCGGTCCTCTCGTGGTTCATTTTTTCACACTTCTCATGCAAGATCACTTCTTATACTTTTATCTATTCTCGAGATATTTCTAATGTACGTGGGGTTCCTAAGAATCATTATTATGCATTTTTCCACACAAAGTGAGAATTAGATATTTGTAAACCTAGAAGAAAGATCGTAAGTATTTGTCAAAGTCACACCACCACTTACTAAAGTTTGAATCTCTAAAGTCCTCATCTGGCACCTCTCGCTTTTGATAATATAAATATGTTTCTCTTTCTTTCCCTATGAATATAAATTGATCTTTTTTACATCTTATGTGCAAGATTCTCTCCATTATACTTTCTAAATAACTTTTGTAGTGAGTTTTAGGCTGATAGCTCTCAACTCAGATGACCATAGGGTACCAGGTTTTAGATATCCTAGCGGGCTTAATCATTTGAGTCATAAAGGTATCGAAGGTGAGTATATAAATTTTCTTTTTGATATGGGATTCGAAATTTAAAATTGGTCAATACCCGTTCTAGACTCATTAACTCAAACTCCTTCAACCAACTATGGGATCTAAGAACTCCAAACCATCAAATTTCTATGGACACAAGCACTAGCCTTCCCACCCCAAACTGCTTAGCAGATTGGTTACTACATTAAAGATCTAGGAATTCAACTCAAGCCTAGGTCAATAACATCAACAATTTAATTCATATAATCAAGTCATGCTCTAAAATAAGTGATGAGTCAATAATGACTATGTATCCATACAATCAAGTCTAATATGGATAAGTACTCAAATAAAAACACAAGTTATGATGTTGTCCAATGTTCTTGCTAAAGTTATACTCAATTCAAATAAATAAGTATCATCATAGGCGACAAACCATTCAACGCTACATTGACACTATTTTTGAGTTTTTCAAAAAAAAAAAAAATTAGACTCAAAATTAAACCTAAATTAATAACACACAAATTATTCATACAAATTAAATCAAAAGAAAATCTAGATTTTCCACCCCAAACTTAATTTCTACATTGTCCTCAATGTAACACTATAAAGCTCAAATCATAAAAATTAAATAAAAGAGAGGAAGTTTAGAATCATCGGATAAGTATTGGATAATGGAATTGACCTTGAAACTTGTATAATGTTTTTTCTTCCCTTTTGTTCTTTTCTTCTTCAAAGGGATCTCTCTTTCTTTGTGCTAATTTTTTCTAATAAAAACATAATTCAAACACATCAACTACTTATCCTATCTATCTCAATTCCATAAAAAATAAAATATAGAAGAGTTCCAAGAAAAAAATCTCATGATTATGAGTAATAATACTTTTGGGTGAAACTTTAACTTTTCATAATTTAAAAACATTGAATATATTGATGATGAAAATAGTTGGTAATAGGGAATATGAAATTCTGATATGTGAAGAAGAGGGAGAATTTTAAAAATTTTAGATAACTCGTACAAATTATCCTCGATGGTGCTTACATGAAGAGTCAATTCACTTGGCAAGGTTTAAGGAAAGAAGAGGTAGATCATGTAGGTTACCCACTGAAAGACTTTCATGAAATAGTCGACTCGCTTGGCAAGGCCTAAGCCACAACAAGGAAAGAAGAGTTGGTAGCAGGTTATTCCTTGTCCACGCATACATGAAATAGTCGATTCTCTTGGTCAGATTTGGGCCATATTGAGAAAATAAGAGGTGGCTCATGTAGGTTATCCCTTTTTTTTTTTTAGAGTTATAGAATATAGCAGACTTGCTTGGTAAGAGAGCTAGCTACAATGAGGAAAGAAGTGATGGTTCGTGCCGAGACTTACGTAAAATAGTTAACTTAGCAAGGTGTTGGTCACACTGAGAAAATAAGAGGTAGCTCTTGTAGGTTATCCCATGATGAGACTTAAATACAATAGTCTACTGACTTAACGAGACTTTGACCATAGCATAGAAAAAAAGAGGTGGCTTGTACCGATTATCTACTTTCGAGATTTACATAAAATAGATCATCTCATGTGGTGAGGCATCTCTAGAAATAAGGAATAATAAAAGAGGCAATCATGTTTCTAATGTGCTCAAAAGTAGCTTTTTGTAAGTGTTATGCCCTAAGTCCAATCAACTTTGGACATAAACACTTTAAATATATATAATTGATGCACGTATGGCAATATCTATTATTTAATTAAATTAATATTATAATAAATTAAATAATAGAATCCGTAGATTCAATCTTGGTGATTCGTTAATCACAAGGAGTTGTGATTGTGAGATACAAATTACAAATGATCGAATCTTAAATCATCCGTGGTCGAAGTAATAACGAGATACGGATATCGTTATTACGGATAGATTATCGCGTGTGGCATTCTTACTTGTGAAGTAAGTAGCTGATCTCACAAGCTAAAGTGTGGTGACACTTGAATGAACACGTGGATGTTTTGTTATAGAACAAAACATTGGAGACCCACTGAGAGATTCCACATGGATAACTATCTAAGTGTTAGTGGTTAATCTCTAACGTTCGGTAGTGGAATTGGTCCTTTGACTTGAGGTCATCATAGTACCTTATATGAGGGCAGTCATACTTTGGTGATGTTGGATGTTGCTCTGTCAAGGGTCGCTAATACAGCATCGTTCGGGTATGTCAAGAATGATGTGAAGGTTGTGAATGATCAATAGAGGATTCGTCACTCTTAGATAGTAAGAGATTATGATCTACATTTTATCCAGTTAAGTTAATAATGAAATCCTTGGCCAAGGTGAACTCATAAGTCGGAAAAGAGTTTTCAACTTACATTGACTTAACACTAGGATAAAAGATATGATCGATAGTTGAGATTGACATGTATCCATATCTCATTATTGATTGGATCATATTGACGAAAGGATTATCATTTCACGGTAAACGAACAAGTTTGGTTTGTCACATCACGTGACATTTCTCATCACATGTATTGTCCGACACATTGCTAGATGTCAATCTGGGATAACGAATGTGAATTAGTGATAAATTAAAAGGGGTTTTTTAATTTATCAATTTTGATTAGATCAAAATAATAATTTACGTCGTTAGGCATCGTGATCGGGAACCTAATGGGTCACACACAAAAGAGAACCAGAAGAATGAAATTTACCAATTAATTAATTGACTAGTGTTGGACAATCGATTAATTGAGTTGCTTATTAATAGACCCGAATTAAATAATTGGATTAATTAATTCATGGACCACAGCCAGACCACCCAAAACTCCTCAACAACACTAAAACCACCCCAAACCACCACTACAACCAACATAAGCACCACTAATCCACAACCACAACCGCCACCACCACCATCTCCATCATATCGCAACTACCAACCCCACTAAAAATTCCCAAACTGCCCCTACCACCACGATCTCCACAAATCACAAAAATCCACCATATCCGCCACATTCAAAACCAAAACGCAGATCTCATGTCAGATCTAAAGAACTATTTGTCCAAAACCATCCAAAATTACGTTGCGACGTTGCTGGCGTTGCTATGCAGAGGCAACAAGTGCCACAACGCCACACTGCAGCGCCGCTACAGCAGCGTCCCGTTGTGCGGTCGTGGAGTCGTGGTAGTGTTCGCATCAAATGGTCTTCTTGAGCGCTGCTGTCGGAGTGTCGTGATGGTGTGTGATAAAGGGAGAGAAGTGAGAGAGAAATGATTAGGGTTTGTGGTGTAATGTAGTAGATTAATTCAATTATATAATATAATTAGTTTAAATTAAAAGGTTATTATTACCTGATTTTTGTACAAAAAACTTTTAAATCTTATTTTTGAAAACGAAACTTAAAAAAAAATGGCTGGGTGTAATTTCCTCTAAATTGAATACCGTGAAATTTGACAAATTTGATTGAAAGTAGCATTTTCTTCTATTGGATGAACAAATGGATCCTAAATTCGGCATATTAGTATATTTTGTTATTGCACTCAACATGACAGTTCTCAACCTAGATTTCAACCAAATTAGTTTATAATAACAATTTATCATGATATCAAGTATAGATCAAGTGATAAGAGTTATATTTTTTATGTCATGAATCTAGGTTTGGGTTTCATTTCGGAAACGGTTAATGATTAAATTAAGCCCTCATTTGATCCTCGTTGTTTTCAAAATATATTTTTTGTTTTCTTCTTTTCGACCACACATTTTTTAATAAAATAATATTACAGGCTGTTGACCCCTTTCTGTAATGATTACGTGGACAACAAATGTCAAGCCCACTCGCATTCACACAATCAAATTCCAACATTTTTTAACTGGAGATTCGGACGGGAAAGGTTAGCATTTATGGACGTGGAAGATGTTCTATGAAACGAGACAAAAATATTCAAGTACCGGCAATAAAATCAAAGGTGATTGTACATTTAACAAACAATCACAAACAACTCAACAAAAGTGACAATAATCTAAACTCTAGCAAATAAGTATGAAATAAGCAAGAGAGAAGATAGAGTATGGTTTGAAGTGTGAAGAATTGCATTAGATTCAAATGTTATGAGAGTTGCTTATTTAAAGAGTTTTGGCTGGAGTGGTAGCCATTGGATAATAACCATGTGACCTCATCTCCCAGGTTGAAGTCTTACATCACTCAGTTTGCTATACATTGAATACATTGACAACGAGTCGGTCACCCTATACCCTAGGCGATGGGCGGATCTAGACTCGGGCTGGCCTAAGCTACAGCTCGTGCCAGCCATGGCCCAGGTCCATTTGTTGCCTTTCTTTTTGTTATTTAGTTTTAGTTAGCCCATCTCAAAATCAACAACAGCCCGTGAAAATATCAACGATAGCCCAAGCCTAAAAAAAAATTAAAATCAAGTTCAAACCCAAAGCTAGATATCCATCCCCTTGTACGTCTCTCTGACCATATATACAATCCATGTTTGTTTCATAGATGTCGAAATACCAGACATTGCCGCATCGGCCTTCAATTTTTAAATTAGACTCTGATGCTACCAAAAACTTGTACCTGAATGAACTTGAACAGGATGATTGAACTCCGTACGATCTGATCTTAAAAACCTGAAACAAAGGCGTCGAGGTGTCCTCGTCGCCCCTTCGATGCTTAAGTCAGAAAGAGAAATTGTGCAAAAGGATGTATGGTGGAATATTATAAAAACATTCCTGAATAATGAGGTTGGGTTATGTATTTATAGGTGTTAGAAATGGAATCCTAAAAGGATCCAACTTCCAGTAGTCTTTATCATTGTCATACAAGGTGTTTCTGTTATGTTAGAAGTGCACAGTTTGAGTTAGAGTCGAATTTGTAATAGATTGGAGTTTGTATTCAAATAGGAAAAGTAGGGAGTTATAGTCAAAATAGGATTACTATTTTTAGAAGATGTGAGATCAGGTTAAGGAGACCGGAAGAAAGTGCTTGAAGCCCGACATCAACAATTGCCAGACCTCAACATAAGGCCCGAGCTTGGTACATAAATAATTGGAGCCTACCAAGTTCGAGGAATGTGGTCGACCTCGGGCTCAATAATTTTATGATGCATTACGGGCCTCCTTGCATCTAGGTCGTAGCTAAAAATTGTGTAGTCGAGCTACGAGGTGAGATGCAATAAAGTGAAAAGGCCTGAGATCGAACTTAATGGGCTATTCGTGGGTGAAAGCTGGTTGCTTGACACGTAGTTGACGCGTGTAGGGCAGGGAAAGATCGACCTTGGATGGCTGACATGTGGTATAATTGATAGAAATGTAAAATGAATATTTTTCCCTCCTTATTTTATATGCTCATATGATTATTTTATGCCAAAATGTACTTATTAATCTCATATTTTGGAAGAAATAAGTGGAAAAGACCAAAATGAAAGAAAGCGAAAGTTCGGGAACTAAAGTGCAAATAATCAAAAACCATGTTGAACCTCACAATGAAAATTTGAGAGTGTTAAAAGTCAATTGAATGAAGAAAGAAGTCAAAGGGGTGAAATATCGTCAAAGTACGATCACACATCAACTTCCAATCGAAAAGTTAAGCATTATATTTTTATTCTCAGTTTGAGACCTATCTTTGACATGGTAAACGATCGAATTGAAAGATGGTATCTGAACTAAAGTTATAGCTCTTTGAGTTAGCTTTTTAAAGCATTTTTAATCAACTCAATTGGATACCTGTGGAAAAAGTTATAACCAAAATACCAAATGCTATTTAGAGACAAACCTGCGCGCGTGCTCAGGCAAATTCTCTCGTACGCGCATAAGCATGAATTTTACTTACCGAACCTAAAACCAATGAACGGCGTGTAGGCAAGGAAATGTATGGTGCACGTGCATAGGAATTTTTCACATGTGAATCTCCAATTTTCAAATTTAAGTCAACTACCTATGGAAACAACTATAAATACATATTTTAAAACTCTAGAACGGGGGGAGAACGTACAGAGCGCCTCCAAACTCCATTCTCTATTATTTCTTTCTTATATTCATGAATTGTAACTAATTTTTTATATTTGGTCAAAGGAAATTGAAACTTCGGAACCATATATTGTGAGATCTAAATAGTTTTTCTTATTATTTAATTCCTATTTTGTGTATTAAATATTCTTCTGCACTTATTTTCATGATTGCTATGTTTAATTGCTAGGAGGCCTACTAGTTTGTTATTCGTTATAATCTACCGCTAAGTTAAATATCAAATCCATAATTGTTTGATTCCTTTAACTTATGAAGCACTAGGATTTGATGATTTTCTGCAATAGAGGTTATTGAATTTTAAGAAGAATGTTTAAATAGATTGAATGCAACCGCTGGTATTTCTGTTATCTAGTTCATCGATTTCTCTATTGTGTAAAGCTATTATTAAATTGAATCTTGAGCACTGGTCTAGGGTATTCAATAATTAGGGTTAATAAGAACGCTGGTTTCTAATTAACTAAAATTAAGGAGAGATAGGAAAATAATTCCAACGGTGAATATTCGAAATATGAATTGAATTATCCTTGCATATGTGATCAATTGTGGATTTTCGACGATGGATGTGGACTTAGACCAAGGTTAGTCTTTTGATTATTTTCGTTAATTTAATTTTCATTATTATTGATTACGTTATTTACAATTATTTGCATACAAAAACCCCCCAATCATTATATGAAGCATAAAATATTGAATTACACACTTTTCGTAAGATTGACCCTTACTTCCATTACTACATTAGTTTTAGAGGTTAAGGTATTACTTTTGGGTGCCTACGAAAGCACACACCAATAATCAAGGGCCAGGATTGCACAACCTTTGACCCCTATAAATACTCCATTTTTACCTCTCATTTTCACTCTTAGTAAAAGCGGTTCGAGATCGAAGCTTAGAGGGTTTTGTGAGCGACCACCTTAAGAGGTAAGTGTTCGAGCTTTTTAAGTATTTATTTTGTAAGTAACGTAATGTTGAGTAGTAATAGTGGGGGGTTGAGTGGTAGTAGTAGTCAGTCTTCTAGGAGCTCGACCATAAAGAGCCCCAAGAATGTAGGTGCGGCCCTTATCCCTGTAGCAGTCCCCCTTAGCTTGCACCCTGAGGTCGAGACAATATGACATATCCTAGGGAGATGTTTAAAAGTTACTAGAAAGTTCGGGGTTATGCCCATATGTAACATAAGAACCCCCGAGCCTAGAGAGTCCGTAGTTGATGCTTGAAATGGGGAGATGACCTTTTTTAGGGACGCCCTTAAGGCAGGGCTCATGTAGCTTCTCCACATTTCTTTATTCATTTCCTGACATACTGCTTAATGTGTTCGGGCTAGTTAGTTCCCAATAGCTGGAGGCTCTTGGTTTATTTTTTCATCCTGTGTAGATGCCTCGAGATCGAGCAACTAATCGACCGTTTGAGGGCAGTCTTTGACTTGAAGTTCGCACCCGGGTATAATTGTTTTGCTTACTATCTACCAAGGGAGGGTTTAGGACTCTTGAGACCCCGAGCTCTCTTCAAGGATGCAAATGACGATTCTTTTTTGTAAAACCTCAGGACCTCAATCACCCATTCAGTCTGAAGTGGAAAATTCCAAATAGGGATAGGTTCAATCAGAGTCAAGAGTACCTCAAGTTTCTAGAGAGTGATAGGTGAGATTAGTGAATCACGATCCCCTTCCAGATAAAATTGACTACCTTCTCGAAGATGACACCCTCAACCTTGCCAACGTAAGAGGGCTTCAGTGTACGATCCTATCTTCCTTTGTTATCTTTATTAATCTCCATCTATTACTCGAGCTAATTGCTAGTGCTATTTTGCAGACTTAGAGATGTCTTTCAATCCATCCGTACTTCTTTCCAATGTTCACCAGAAGGCCAAGGGCCCAAAGTCCAAAGTGTTTGTCTCATTGAAGGAAAAGAAACAAGCTCGAGAATCAGCATTGAGCAATCATCGAAGAGCCCAGCCGCTCTACCACAACCATCTCCCGGACCTTCAATAAGTTCCTCGACTCTCTGAGGTACTTCAGAGATAGTAGATCTGGAGGAGGACGCACATCTACCTAGCTCAATGTTGAATGAACATGTTCGATGCCAATTGATCTCAAGCTTAGTGAACAAGTACTTGGATGAGGTCGATCCTGGTGAGGGGGTGAGGGAACTTGAGCTCATGACCCTGAAGGTACTTTCTTGACCTCGAACTAGTTACTTACATTTTTTCTTATTCACTCTGATACTAATTGTTCTTACTTTTCAGATGTTGAGCATGGCCAAGGGCTTGGCCATGAAGAGCTTGAATTTTTCGAACAAGAACGATGACCAAATATGGGCGGCCAAGGATTAGGCCGAGTAGGCGAAGTCAAACTCATTCACACCAAGAAGAAGTTTGAGGACCAGTTGGTGAGGGCTCGAGCTCATGCGGTGGATGAGTTCAAAAAATCTGGAGAATATAAGACACTGCTCGGGCAATACAGTTCGAGCTCTTATCACTATAGCCTGAGGCTTGCTCGCTCATTCTTAAGGACCAAGCTCTCCGAGGACTTGAAGCCCATGATCGAAGAGCTTAAGTCAATCAACGAGTCGGCGAACGAGCTCGAGTTGTCGGTTTCGAGGTCGAAGGCAATGACGAAGACGGGAAGGAGGCCGAAATCTCAAACTGGGGAGATCCTGCTAATGCAACCGATCTTGATTAAGCCCATACCCCGAGCTTCTCTACTTATCTTTTTGTTTTTGAAAAAAAATGTAAAATACATTACCCGTTTTGGGTTCATATTTTCATATTTTTAGATTTAATATTAGCTCGATATTTTGTGTTTTTGTTAATTATGCTCGTTCATTTAATGTATCACGACCTTAGAAACTGATCGATATCTAGGTTTAGTTCAGATGTTCTAAAATCGCATTCTTTGTTCAGTCTTTAAGCTCAGGCATGTAGTTAGCTCAAGTGTTTTACTTGGCCAGTTTTTGGCCAATAAGCTTTTGTTCAGTTTGTAGCTCGAATGTTTCACTTGGCCAGCTTTTGGGCAATGAGCTCGTGCTTTTGTTCGGTTTGTGGTTTGAGCGTTTCACTGAGCCAGCTTTTGGTCAATGAGCTCAAGTTCGATTTGTAGCCCAAGTATTTCACTTGGCCAGCTTTTGGACAATGAGCTCAAGTTCAGTTTATAGCTCGACCATTTCACTTGGCCAGCTTTTGGCCAATGAGCTCGAGTTTGGTTTGTAGCTCAACCGTTTCACTCGGCCAATTTTCGGCTAACGAGCTCGAGTTCGGTTTGCGTTTCACTTGGCCAGCTTTTGGCCAATAAGCTCGATTTTTTTTATTTTTCTTGGTCTTGAGGTAACTCACGGGAAGTGAGTGTCATCCTCGTTCTCAACCTAAGCATAATTTGATTTTCAAGGAGCATTGAATATCAAGGTCACGTCGTTAAGATCGGGGACTTCTAGCTGACAGGAGTATTAGTTGTGCACGGAGCACGGGCTTATTCTAGTTTAAAGTACTAGCTGCATGTGCAGAGCATGTCCTTATGCTAGTTGAACGTACTAGCTACATGTGTGGAGCATGACCTTATGCTAGTTTGATGTACTAGCTGCATGCGTGGAGCATGACCTTATTTTAGTTTAATATATTAGCCGCATGCACGGAGCACGACCTTACTCTAATTTAATATGTTAGCCGCATGCGCAAAGCACGACCTTACGCTAATTCAATATGTTAGCTGTATGCGCGAAGCATGACCTTACTCTAATTTAATATGTTAGCTGCATGCGCGGAGCACAACCTTATGCTAGTCGGTGTGTTTGGGACAAGTTCTTATTGTCGAAACAAGTTTCAAATAGCAAAAGAGTACAAGGCACATAGGCCATAACTGAAAAAAATGAACTGTTTGAGGGCATGCAAGCCCGAACTTGAACCAAAATAAAAATGAAAAGGTAATAAAAAAGCTACCTAAGTACGAAATAGAAAACTAAACAACCTAGATACCTGGGTGCATAACAAACTACTTGTAATAAATTTTCAAGTTGTCAGCATTCCAAGGCCTTGGAAGTGGTCTTCCCAAGGTACCCTTCAAACTGTATGTACCACCTCTCACTTTCTGTATAACTTCAAAGGCCCTTTCCATTCCGATCCTAGTTTCCATAGAGGATGCCGAGTAGCTGCAGCAGCTGCTGCCCTTCTAAGGACTAAATCACCAACTCTGAATCTTCTTGTCTTGACTTTGGTATTGAAGTGCCTTGCTGTTTGGTTTTGATAACTAACGGACCTTAGTGAGGCTTGTTCTCGTACTTCTTCAAGTAAATCAATGTATTCAGTCATTTTTCCCTCAATGTGGGGCTTGATCCTCCTCTGTGTTGGAAGACAGACCACAATTGTTATCGTGGCCTCCACAACAAAAGCTAGCATAGAAAGGATCTTACGAGTTGTTGTTTTATGGGAAGTCTTGTATGTCCAAAGTACCCCTGGCATCATCAATTCTCGTTCGAAAGTCTTGCAATATAATTCTGAGGGTGTGAAACTGAAGTCAGGCGATGGTCAATCCTGAGGTTGTTACAAAAGCTTCTGAAGTGTGAATTATCAAATTACCTTCCATTGACCGTTATCAGCACCTTTGGTATCCCGAACTTACACACAATAGACTTCCACACTAATGATCTGAGCTTGGATTCTGAGATGATTTCCAGGGTTTCGCTTCTACACACTTGGTGAAGTACTCCACTGCTACATCAAAAAATTTCAGTTCACCTCTCGCTAAAGGGAAAGGTCCAAGGATGTCGACTCCCATTGCTCAAAAGGGACAACACATGGGATGGTAGTTACTTCTTCAGCTTGAGTATGTATGATATTGCCGAACCTCTGGCACTTGTCACACCTTCTTACATAATTCAACGCATCATTCTTCATGTTAGGCCAATAATACCCATACCTTACGAGCTTGTAGTCAAGTGCCCAAGCTCCTCGATGATTCCCACGTATACCTTCATGAACCTCCATTAAGGCTTGGAGAAACTTAGAGGGTTTAAGACATCTGAGGTAGGGTAATGTAAAACTCCTACAAAATGAGACTCCTCCAATAATGCAGTGCCTTGATGCTCTAGTCTTAATATTTCTCGCTTTCAGAGGTTTAGATGGAAGGTTCCTGCTATTTAAGTATTCCAATATTGGATACATCCAATAAGGATCATGATCAATGTCCATGATATTTGGCTTCTGATTTATGCTAGGCTCTGTCACATCTTGATGTGTACCGTTCTGTCAAGTCCATCTATCACCATGAACATAAGTCTAGATAAAACGTCGGCCTCACATGACAAGCTCTAGCAATTTTAATGATCTCACATCTTTTAAAACGTCTCCGAAGGTTATGGACCTTTAAGCAGTACATACTCATTTTCTTATCTTTTCTTTCAAAAGCGCCATCGCTCTGGCCAACCACTAGTTTTGAGTCACTGAAAACTTTGATGTCCTCAAGTTTAAGGTTGTATGCCAGTTCTAGAGCTAGGATGACGGCTTCATACTTTACTTCATTGTTGGTGGCTTCAAATTCGAACCTGAGCCCGCATAGGATCTCGATAGTCTTATTCAGATCAGTGATGATAACCCCAGCTTCCGACCTCGAACTATTTGATGGTCCATTTACAAAGATTTCCCAAATTTCCAAGGTCTTGCTCGGGTTATTCTCATGTGGCCCTTGATGCCTAGGGATAAGTTCTATAATGAAGTCAGCTAAGGCTTGCGCCTTAATTAAGGCTACAGCTTGAACTCTATATCAAACTCGCCCAGTTCAATCGCCCATTTTAGTAGTCTTCCTGAGACGCTTGGTTTCTGATGTATGTGTCTAAGTGGTTGATCAGTGAGCACAACAATTGGATGAGATTGAAAATATTGACATGGTTTCCTGGTAGCTATAACCAAGGTAAGTTTAAGTTGTTCAGCTAATGTGTACCAAGTTTCTGCATCAAGAAGTATTTTACTCACATAGTAAATAGGTCGCTAGACCTTTTTAACTTCTTTCACGAACACCTAACTTACCGTATTCTCAGAAATGGCCTAGTAACAATGTTTCACCTGGTTCTGGCTTGGTGAGGACTAAAGGTATTGCCAATGTCTGGTTTAGCTCTTGAAAGGCTAAATTACATTCCTCATTCCAATCGAAACTCCGATTACCCTTTAGAACTTTGAAAAATGGGAAACACCTGTCTACTACTCGGGATATAAACCTATTCAGGGTTGCAACCCAACCTGTTAATTTGTGTATGTCCTTCTTGCAACTCCAGGGTTCCATAGATATCAAGGCTTGGATCTTGCCAGCTAGGACTAGGCACATTCGCATCATTATTCCTCTATTGATTTTCTGGTTTTGTCAGACTGAGAGGAATAATATAAAGTACAGGAACATACGTATGAGTTCGAGACGTATTAGTTGGAGAGTTTACCATATAGTATCATTCCTCCATATTGGTAGACTATTTCAACCGTCATATAGATTTTCTGGTTTTGTCAGACTGAGAGGAATAATATAAAGTACAGGAACATACGTATGAGTTCGGGACGTATTATTTGGAGAGTTTACCATATAGTATCATTCCTCCATATTGGTAGACTATTTCAACCGTCATATTGGCGTAATGACATGCAGTTTGCAACACTTTTTGGTATTTCTTTGACTCTCCCCCCATCTCATTCCCCTATCATGGTTTGGGGTACACTCCGTCATTTGGATCTGTCAAGATCAACATCGATAGTTGTGTCAAGGATAGGTTTGCGAGTGGGGGAGGTATCATAATGGACTATGTTGGAAAATGTATCAGGGCTTTCTCAGCTTCATATAGACAATGTATGATATTAGAGGCGGAACTAAGGGCTATTCATGATGGGATACTACTAGCTAGAGATCTTGGTTTGTCAGATATTTGGGTTGAGGCAGACTCGACTGTAGCCATTCACTGCATCACCAGAGGTGGTGGACTGTAGCCTATCCTAGGTGTAACGACCCGGATCCCACTTAACAGGCTGTTCCGGCCGTTAGATCGATGATGTACTATCCCCACTGTACCAACATGAGTCTTTTCAGCATGTTTTGTCCCCACGCGCACGCTCCCCGAGAAAACTTCCGAGGGGTCACCCATCATAGAATTTCTCCAAGCCAAGCACGCTTAACTGTGGAGTTTCTAACGTTGGACTTCCGAAAAAGAAGGTGCACCTTGTTGGTATGAGTAGTACTTATCAAATCTTTTAAGCTTTCCTAGTCTGGGAATTACAAATATGATTTTTTTTAAATTAATTTTTTTAATAATTGTACGTTGAAGCATTCATTTCATAAAGTCGCGAGTTATTTCTAATAAGGTAAGTTACATTTTCATATAAATGTGCACCACAGTAATGATTCCATTGCGACGAAATAAATC
>OU503055.2:9569271-9606302 GCA_912172775.2 Fraxinus pennsylvanica
ACCTTCTTTTCCGGAAGTCCATCGTTAGAAACTCCACAGTTAAGCGTGCTTGGCTTGAAGCAATTCTATGATGGGTGACCCCCTGGGAAGTTTTCTGGGGGAGCGTGCGAGTGAGGACAAAGCATGCTGAAAAGACTCATGTTGGTACAATGGGAACAATACGTCGTCGATCTAACGGCCGGGACAGCCCGTTAAGTGGGACTCGGGTCGTTACACTAGGGATAGATAGATTGCAGATATCATTTCCTTTGATAGAAATATGGTTTCCCATATCCTCAGAAAGGATAACCAAGTTGCAGTTACGTTTACTTCCAAGGGTTGGCATCATCGTAGATATCAGAAATATGGACCAGTCGACCAACCACGATGTATCAGGGCACTTGTTTAGATTAACAGATATGGTTTGCCCAGTACTAGAGTTTAATGATTTATCTTTGTATTTTGCTTTTACTTCTATTTTTGCTTACACTTGTGTTTTTTTGTAAGGGAGTGATACTCGTTTTTTTACTGCTTTACTATTATTCTTTAATTTCATTATAAGGAAAGTAGTACTTCTTCACTTATTAATGTTATTGATTTCATTTGTAACCACGGTATTATTCCATCAAAAGTGAGGACGTATTAATAAAATCTCGGAGGTCCCGCCCTCCTTCCAAAAAAAAAAGGGTTCATCTCTATTCCCCTATGTGTGATCATAAATCCTAAGAACTTGCCAGAAGCCACTCCAAATGCACATTTCGTAGGATTCAGCTTCATTTTGTACCTCCACAGTCTAGCGAAGACCTCTTCAAGGTCGGAGATATGACAATCCATTTGCTTTCTCTTAACAACCATGTCGTCCACGTATGCCTCAATGTTCTTTCCTATCAAGTTGGCAAAGACCTTATTAACAAGTCTTTTATATGTAACTCCTGCTTTTTTCAACCTGAATAGCATGATCCTTTAGCAGTTAATGGCTTAATCGGCCATAAATGAGGTTTTCTCATGATCCTCTTCTGACATAAGAATATGATGGTACCCAGAGAAAGCATCCGAAAGAGGTTTTCTCATGATCCTCTTTGTGACGTGAGGAGGTGTTGTCCACAAGATTATTGATTCGAAGTAGGGGATAGATATCCTTAGGGCATACTTTGTTTAGATCCATGAAGTCGATGCAAACTCGTCACTTACCATTGACTTTCTTGACAAGGACGATGTTGGCAAGTCAATCGGGATATTGGACTTCCCGAATGAATTTATCATTGATGAGCTTAGAAACTTCTTCTCGTATGACATCCCACCGTTCTGGTGTAAATTACTTTCTCTAATTCACTGATCTTGTATTTGGGTTTATGTTAAGTCTGTGTACTGCAACTTCGAGGTCAATTCCAGGCATATCTTCGACATTCTAAGTGAATACATCGATGCTGCTAAGAGGTAACCCGACAATTCCTTCTGAAATAACGACACCACCTTCAAACTCCTGAAGGAGGGTTTTGACTCGCTTGAGCAGCTCAGCTGAAATACCCATCTGAACGAATGCTTCACGTGACAGCACATTAGTTGTGCTTCCATTATCTACCAAATTCTTCTTACCTCAAAATTAGCAATGATCACCGATATAACCAAGGCGTCGTTATAAGAAAAATACAGCCTTCTAAGTCCTTTGATCCGAAAGTGATATCTTCTACATTATTGAGATCCATGCTTGATTTCGAGGGATATTGCCTGGCATACTGCTTACGCCCGTTATTGGAGTCCCCTCCCGAGGTTGTCCCTTCGACAATGATATTAATGGTGCATGTGGTTGGTTGCTTATCTCCCATATCTTCAAGAGCCTTACCCTTATTCTGGCTATTTCGCTGACGCTTGTCATGATTAATGTAAGTGCATAGGAAACCCCTCTTGATGAGAGCCTCGATTTTTCGCTTCAGGGAGAAGCATCCTTCTACGTGTGTCCATGATCTCGATGAAAGTCACAGTACTTGCTTTTGTCACGGGCGTCAGGAGGAGGTTGTAGTCTCGGAGGCCACTTCAACTCTTTAAGGTCTTTAATTTCCATCAAAATGTTAGGCCTTGTGGTGTTCAAATGAGTGAATGATGTTGGAGAGGAGTCTTGCCTTGGCTTGCTTAGAAAAGGATCCCACGTTGGTTAGACACATGTAGCCTCTTTAGTTCGGGCTTCTTTAATGGCGGGATATCTCTCCTTAAAAATATGGTCTCCTCCATGTTGATGTATTTATCAGCCTAGGTAAGTATGTTGATTATTGAATTGTGAGGGGTCTTTAACAGAGACATCTTAAATGCCTCACATCTTAAGACATATATTAGAGCAGAGATTGCAACTGTAATATATAGATCAGGGATCAGAAGTCTTTCCTTATTAAAGATTGTCATGAAATTGTGAAGTGTTTCGTTGGGTCCTTGACGTATCTGTATGAGTGACGCGAATGTCTTCCTGATGCACTTACTACTTGTGAAGAAAGCAGAGAACTTGTCAACTAAGTCTAAAAAGGAAGATATGGAGTTGGGCTCCAATATGGGGAACCAATCCCTAGCTGCGTTGGTAAGTGTCTGAGGAAAATCCTTGCACGTTACTGCATCGGGTGCAATCTACAAGTTCATGATATCCGTGTATATATTGAGATGATTGATGGGATCGATCCTACTCCATCACCCGAGGATACTTAAACCGGTTTGGTAAGGGATATGATAAGACTTTCGGGGTAAAAGGTATGTTAGTGATGAACCCTGTTGTCACCTGAGACTTTCGAAGTATCCCGATCTTGATTCCCTCCTGAACAATCCTGGCAAGATCAGCAGAGTCCATCGTAGTTGATCTTGAACCTAAGGGTACATGTGGTACACCTAAGGTTTCGACATCACCGTGGCTAGGGCCAGGGTCCGGGCATTCGCCATAAGACCACTCTGTAGCGATGGTGCTGGGGTTATACTTCTTTGATTTAGCAACTGAGTTAACGTGGCCACTTGTTGGCAGAGTTCCTCAAATGCTCCAAGAGCGACTACTGCTGATGGGTATGGTGGTTCTCGTGATGATATCTCCTGGGGACCCGGAGGGTCTCTAGTAGGGGACTGGTTAGGAGCGGATGGGCATGCTGGAAGATGTCCTGATCGTATGTTAACCATGGCTTTTGGTGGCGTTTCCCGTAAACGGCACCAATGATACTACCAAAAACTTGTACCTAAATGAACTCAATCTGGATGATTGAACTTCACACGATTTGATCTTCAATACTTGAAACAAAGGCATTGAGGTATGTCTTCGTCATCCCTTCGATGCTTAAGTCAGAAAGAAAAATTGTACAAAAGGATGTATGGTGGAATATTATGAAAAACGTACCTGAATAATGAGGCTGTGTTATGTATTTATAGGTGTTGGAGATGTAATCCTAAAAGGATCCAACTTCCGATAGTCCTTATCACTATCATACAAAGTGTTTGTGTTATGTTAGAAGTGCACAGTTTGAGTTGGAGTTGAATTTGTAATAGATTGGGAGTTCGTATTCAAATAGGAAAAGTGGGGAGTTATAGTCAAAATAGGATTACTGTTTCTAGAAGATGTGAGATAAGGTTAAGGAGACCTGACGAAAGTGCTTGAAGCCCGACCTCAACAATAGCCTGACCTTAATGTAAGGGCCAAGCTTGGTACATGCATAATTGGAGCCTACCAAGTTCGGGGAATGTGGTCGACCTCGGGCTTAATAATTTTATGACGCATCATACTTAATTTCTGGAAATCTAGTTTTCCACAGTTTCAAGATAGACTAAGAGCTTAGATGGGATTTTTCATGTAATTTTTAGCGAAATTGGTTTTATTTAGAAATAGTTATTATCTCTTTGACCTTATCTCACATCTTTTTATCTAGTTATTACTGATTTTTGCTCAATTACCTATTTGATTATGTAAAATCAAGTAAGTTTAGAGATAAAAGTAGAGATAAGTAAATTTTTCTGCCAAAAGGGAATAATTTTGTGGGCTCGGAATCAGTTGTTGAGGAAATGGCATTTGTTAGTGAATAAGGTGATAGATTCCTTGAAATTTCAGATATTTTCAAAATTGATTGAATGGTTTGTATTGAGAGTGTAGTGTAGCAACACTTGCATATCTTTGAGAAACGTCAATGAAATTGGTTCTTGAGATTCCAGGTCTGTCATTATTCAGGCCTAAATTCCTTTTTCGTTTTCGTTATTCAACTTAAGCTCATGGTTTAGTTAATTTAATCTTTATTCCTACTTTACTTAATCTTGATTGGTTCTCATGCATTTTGGTCTTCCAATTTGCATTTTATTTTTTCTTGATAGCTATTTTCTTGTTATTTTATTTATGTTCTTGTGTTATATTCCCTTTTGTTCTGAATTTGTTCTGTCGGTGGGAATGGAGGTCGTTTCTTTGAAGGAATTGGTTTTTTTTTTTTTTTTTATTGTATTTGATTTTAAGTTTATTTCTTGGGACCAATGTGCATTACCTGTTAAAAAAGTGGTGATGCGTTGAACTGTTGATGTTCATTTTTTTCAATTTAGAAATTAAATTGATTACGCTGTATAATACGATTCCTAAATGAAGACTCTATGGTTCCATCTATTCGAAGATACAAATATATTTTTCTTCAATTTTTAGTCCAAATGATTGTACTTAGATTTTATGTGTCATTTACAAAAAATATAATGGCATTGACATGTTTAAGTTTCAGCCCCCTTATCGAAAATTCTTGATATACCCCTGTCATAGGCTAACAATCCTGACATTCATTATTACAAACGTTACATTAAGCATTCCTAAGTATTGCCTATAGATCTTGAGAAAGACGGCAAGGGTTTCAACCAAAGGGAGCTTCGGATTAGAGGTCTTCGGTGTGAAGAGTTTTGGCACAGAGAGCATCGGCTTCTTCTTTGATTTCTTTACTTGACTAATTGGGTCTTTGTTGACTTTTTTAGATTTGGCTCATATCTCCACGTGAACTATGATGTGGTTTTCACTTAGAGTCTAAGTGGTGAGGGTTTAACAACAGTCCCCCAAGTCTATGCATAATTATTCATATTATGCATGAATTTCTTTTTATGAAAACTTTTGTCGGGTAGTTATTTTTAAAATACCACAATAGTCCCACGTGTCTAAGTGTAAATATAAATATTAGAATTAGAATTTGAATGTAAAAGTATTATAATTTGCTCGAAATACTTATCGAGGGTGTTGTCTGAAACTGTGTACTTTGAAATTTTTGATTTTTTGGAAAAGGTTGGGAAGCATTAGCGAAAGTCTATTTATCTAAGGTCGTTTGCTCCAAAGTAACTTCATGCATCTAAAGTCTTGACGAAGCTATTCATGTTAAAATTGAACGATTGAATGATTAGAATCCAATCCAACAGTGAGGTTGATTACCTCCGCTTATAAAAGGCAACTGTTTCGGGTGAAAATCACTTTACTTTTGCAAACAAGAACAATCAAACTCCCAAAACACTATTGTTTTCCAAATTTATTGAAATTCTTTTGGAAACTTTTCTTTAGTAAATTTATTGCTCGATTTTTTAAATATTTTCAACTCAATCTTTGGTTTAAAATTTCATGGCTTCTTCATCTTCTGACGGGGGACCTGGATATTAGGGCAACAACTTCTGAGATGGAAGTTACAATAACCAATCTGCTGACCTTATCTAAGCCATTAAGGCTGGTCAGAGTGCTTGGCCCATGAGGAAGTGTCGGATAGACTATTATGCAGGTTGGGGACAGCCAAAATCCCTTCAAATGTAACTACAGCGGACATGGACGTTAGGGAGAAATACTGCATTCCCTATAACATCAAACTCCTAGCCCCTTCTCCTAACGAACGAGCCTATTTTCCTAGGTATTGATGTATCACTATCAATGATTTTCTTTTGAAAGGAGGACTTCGTCTACCCCTTCATCTTTTCTTTATAGTCGTTCTTAGATCGTACGGGCTGACACCTACCCAGCTCGTCCCCAATGCATGGGCCCAGCTAGTAGGGACCTACATTTTGTAGAAGAAGACCTTCATTGGTGAGGTTATGCCCTCAACATCTTCCAATCCATCTCCCAACCTAGGTTTTTAGGTAAAGGGGATTCCAAGAGTTGGTACTCCTTGTGTCCAATGGAGGCTCACTCACCATTCATCATAGGCCTTCCCTTTTCCACCAAAGGATGGAAAGAGCCTTGGTTTTAGGTGAGGGAACAATGGCAGACGTGTGAGGATGATAATGTTCCCTATGTGACAGTGCCAAGCAATTATTCCGAAGCTAGTAAGTGATTGATTCTTTAGACTTTTGTACTTTAGCTTTGATTAACTCTAACATTTTTATGTTGTTGCAGGATCGGTGGATCAATCTGAGCTGACCCAGGAAAAAATTGGTATTATAGAGGATATTTACCTTCGTCCTCTATCTTTACGAGAAATTGATCATTTGATTACCTCAAAGCAATGTTTTGAGAAGTTTAGCTTAATGGCTCAAAGAGGTCATTCGTGCAGACCTTCCGGTTTTTTTTTTTTGCATAAAATTTTGAGAAAATGAGGCATCCTACCCAGACATGGCCTCCATCCTTGTTGCCACCTCCCTATTGGGAGATAGGCTCAAACCCTCATCTGTAACAGCAAACAAGTGAGGAACCAAGCGGAAACTATCAACAAGAAGGCTGCTGGTCACGAGGGAAATGGATGACCTATCAAAGATAAGGAAAAAATAAAATGGAGGAGGTCCCCAAGAAGAAGTTTACTGTCTCTTCTATTGGAGAGAGGAAGTCAATGGTTTGCTCATCACCTCGGTCTGAAGCCCCCACTAGGGAGAAACTAATGGTAACCTCCAATGCTTCTGCTGAGGGGTCAGAAGATAAACGATTGTGGACCCTCTAAGACAAAAATGTTTAAAGAGGGGGATGACCTCAAACGACTCAAAAACAGCCTCTGATACAGCCCCCCGAACTAAGCTCTCACTGCCCAAAAGGAGTGATGAGTTGACCCGGTGGCTCTATCAATAGTTCCCCTAGAAATTCAGACTACCACGACTACATTCCATAAATACTAGACAAATAGGTGACAGGCCTTCTTGGAGACTAACGATTCAGTAGACATGTTTACCACAATGGTGAGCCAGACTAGGAAAGTCTTCTTTAAAAATCTTTTGAAGAAGAATAAAGAATTTTTGAATAAGGTGTCCTAACCAGAGGAACATGCCAAAAAATTCAAGGTCGAAGCTAAGGTTTCCAAGAAGCAGTAGGCTGAGGAGGCCACGAAGCTCACATCTACTTTAGCAGAGATAGAGAATCTGAAGAAAGAAGTCTATTTATCTCAAAATGAAGTGGCTTCTCTTACTAAGTAGGTGGAAACCTCTGACGCCCATCAGCAAATAGCTGTCGAGGCCTAAGAAAGGTCAAATAAGTAGAATGTTGCTTTAAAGTAGCAGGTGGGAGAGCTTGGCTTTAAAGTTATAGGCTTGACTAAAAAGGTTGAGGTAGCGAGGGAAGGCCCAATCTGTTGGTGGTTATGCTATAAAGCAGCACGTTGCCAACTTCCATTTAACTAGGAGAATCAATACTTTGCAAAGTATTGATAGAAGTATGCGTACACCAAAGTTGTGGAATGGATTGAGTTGCATTATCAAACCATTAACACTTAGGACTTGAGGTCAGATTTTTGGAATAGAGCCTCAAACTCTAGTGGATGGCAGCCATGTGATTGAACTAGAAGACGATGATGTTGGGGGTGACAATGCAACTTCTAAAGCAATTGACCCCAAAGTTATTGTCCCTTTTTTTCTTGTACCAATCTTCTCCCACACCTGCATATCTTAGGCTTTTGTAATTTTTCTATTTCTCCAATGTAAATGGCTTCGACCCCCATGTAATGATCTTCAATGTATGAAATCATTTTTTCTTATGTCTGTATTACTTTATTGAACTTTATGTTATTACTTTTCTATGTGCTTTTGCTTTGTTAATACTCGTTTCAATCATAATTTAGACAAGTCTTATAAGTTCATATGTTTTTTGACTTTTTGATTTTTATCTTTCCTCAGCATGGGGTTGAATGACTCATTCATATAGAGGCTTCTCCCATGACTATTGTCATTGGGTGGTAAATATTATCCACTTTAATGAGTAACAAGGTGGTCCATTTTAGGATCTATCTCTTTGTCGAAGTGCTTATGGTTTCTTGTCCAGTGGATGTCTCATCAGGCATAGGCTTCTCCCAAAACTTTTATCGTTGGGAGGTACTTTTTTTACTTTCAAGAATTTAACAATGCCATTTTTATTGAATTAAACAAATCGTACACGAGCTTAGTATTTACACATTTCTATTGATAGTACATCCTCAAGTATTATGCATTCTAAGGATGAGGCTTTACCACCCAAATTTTCGATTCTATAGGTTCTAGATCGAACCTCTTCTCTCCTAGCTCTTTAGAAAAGAGGAATACTCTACGAAATACAAGGTCGTTTACATGAAAGGACTTTTTCTTGACTTTAGAATTGTAGTACCGGGTCATTTTTTGTTGCTAGGTGGCTAACTTCACTTGGGATTCGTTCATTCTTTCATCAAGGAAATCAAGTCCGTACCTCCTCAACTTGTCATTAGATATTTCATTGAACTGTAAGCGATAATGAGAGGGTAGACCTCCTTCAACGAGACTCATAGCCTCTGCTCCATAAGCTATGGAGAAAGGAGTTTCTCCTATAACCATCCTACTAGTGGTTTGAATAACCTATAGGACTTGAGGTAGTTCACCCACCCAAACCCCTTTGGAATCATCTAACTTTCTTTTGAGGCTATACTTGATGGTTTTATTGACGGCTTCCACCTGCCCATTAGCCTAAGGATGGTGAGGGTGGAGAAATGTGATAACCTCTTTTTTGTTAAGGTCATGTGGACAATAGATGTCGAGCCTACTCTCATCCACGCAAGTAAATTTCAACACGTTTCGATCTGGGATTTGAACGGGAAAGGATAATATTTATCGATGTGAAAGATACTCTATGTCACGAGACAAAAATGTTCGAGCATCGATAATATGATCAAAGGTGATTGTAAATGAACAAATAAACACTCACGAACAACTCAACTAAAGTAGAAATCATTTATATTCAAGCAAATAAATATGGAATCAGTGTGAGAGAAGATCGAGTGTGATTTTAAGTATCAAAAGTTGCATTAGATTCAAATGTTACAAGAGTTTCCTAATTATAGAGTTCTGACCAAAGTAGTAGCTGTTGGATAAGAACCACGTGGCCTCTTCTCCCATGTTGAAACCTCACATCACTCAATTTGCTATGCATTTAATATATTAACAATGGGTCAGCCACCTATACCCTAAGCTGACAATCCTGACATTCATTATTACAAATATTACATCAATCATTCCTAAAGATAATCACAGGTCCTCTAAAAGATAGCAAGGGTTTCGGCCAAAGGGAGCTTCGAATTGGAGTTCTTTGATGTGAAGAGTTACGGGACATAGAGCATCGACTTTTCTTTTATTTCATCAATTTGACCAATTGGGTCTTTGTTGACTTTGTCAGATCTGACTCATATCTTCATGTAGACTATGACCTGATTTCACTTGGAGCCTCGGTGGCGAGGCGTAACATAATACTTCTTGATTCATAGTTACTCACATAAGTCTCTGACTTTTTTGTTATCAAACTGTAGTCCATTGTTAGATACGATTGAGTTGGGATCCCAAACCTACAAATAATGTTCTTCCATAAGAATTTGGAAGTGTTAGCTTCTATAATTTTGGTCAGGGGTTCGGATTCCATCAACTTAGTAAAATAGGCAATAACAACAATAGCAAAGCTGGTACTGACTCTTTCTTTTAGGTAGGGGCCTAGGAGATCAATTCTCCAATTGACAAACAGTCGGGGCAGGACAACACTTAGCTCCTGGAAGGTTATCTTTGTATTGTTGCAAACGCTGACATTTGTCATACATTCTCACTAATTTTTGTGCATCATTTTCAACGTATGCTAGTAGTATCCCTGCCTCAACAACTTGTGTCCTAGAGCCCATTCTCCTGTATGATTTCCACAAATTCTTTCATGAATTTTTTGGAGCACGTAAGTAGCCTGCTCCCCACCTATGCATCAGAGGAAGGGTAGGAGGAACCTTACTTATATAGTACATCATCATGAAAAACAAAATGTGTTGCTCATCTTCTGAGCTTTGGCACTTCCTCTTTATTATAGGGTGGTGCCTAATCCCTGAAGAATGCTATGAAGGGTTGCATCTAAGGAGTATCGTCGACCCACATCACCTCTTCACCTTTAGAAGGGTTGCATCTAGGGAGATATTTTATAGGTACGCCTGTAAACAATTTGGAATCTTTACTATTTGCCAGCTTCGAAAGAGCGTCGACATGGACATTTTCTATGTGTGGGATCCATGCCACCTCAAACTTTTAAAAGGTTGGAACAAATTCCATTACCAACTTCGGATATACGACCATGTTCTTAGAAATGGCCAATAAACTGGCTTACTATAAACTGGGAATCACTATTAATAATTTACTTTTTCACTTGCATTTCTCTAGCCAATCTCAGGTCAGCTAAAAGGGCCCCGTATTCTCTTCATAGCCTTAAATTGGAACCTCACAACACTATTAAGTTTATGACCTTCTAGGCTTACTAAGACCACTCCTGTCCCAAAGCCTGTGTTTCCCGAAGAACCATCAACAAAAAAGTTCCAGGTGGGAGGTTCGGAGATTCCATTTCATCTTCTATTTCTCGATTGTAGGCGAACTCTGCTACGAAATATGCTAGGGCTTGGCCTTTGGTAACAACTTTTGTCTTAAAAAATATGTCAAACTCACTGAGTTCTATAGCCCATTTTATCATCCTTCCTAAAGCATCGGCTTCTAGAGTACTTGCTTGTGTGGGAAGTTTGTTAGCACTTATATGGTGTTGGCTTCAAAGTATAGCCTCAATTTTCATGAGGTAGTTACCAAAGAGAGGTCCATGTTTTGATAGCAGGTCTCCGCTTTTAAGAGCGCTTTACTTTTATAATAAACAAGCAGTTGGTGATCACCTTTCTCCCTTACAAGTACTGAACTGATAGTATCGGTGATAACTGCCAAGTATAGTTGTAGATTCTCGTCAATCTTGGGCTTAGAGAGGAAGGGAGCCTGTGCCAAGTTCTTCTTCAACTCTTGCATGGCTACTTCGCACTCCTCCATCTACTAAAACATTTTTCCTCCATTTAGAACCTTGAAGAAAAGAAGACACTTATCAGTTTCCTTTGAGATAAAACGGCTCAAGGTTGCTATGCGCCCATGAGGTTTTGTGACTATTTTGGCTTTTGGGGTGACCTCATTTCCATCAGGGCTTTAATCATTTCAGGATTGGCTCCTATATCCCTTTAGTTGACCATATAGCCCAAGAATTTTCTCGAAGCGACTCCGAATGCGAACTTGAAGGGGTTCAGTCTCATCCTATACCTCCGTAGTATTTGAAAGGCTTCGTCGATGTATTCCACATGATCATTTAGTTTTAGGCTTTTCACTAGCATATCATCTATATATACCTACATTGTCTTTCCAATGAGGTCAATGAACATCTTATTAACAAGTCTCTAATAAGTGGCCAGACATTTTTAAACCCAAAAGACATCACCTCGTAGTAGTAGAGACCTGTGTTCGCTGTGAAGGATGTATGATCTTCATCAACTGAGTACATTGGGGTCCAATTATAGTCTGAGTATGTGTCCATGAAGCTCACTAGTTCATGCCTGGCAGTGGAGTCAACGAGCTGATCTATTCGTATGAATGAAAAACTGTTATTGAGGCAAACTTGGTTGAGATTGAGAAAATCTATGCATGCGAACTTACCATTATGTTTTTTTTTAACAAGGATGAGGTTAGATACCCACTTCGGATAGGTTGATTATCAGATGAAATGATTTTCAATCAATTTCTTCACTTCGTCTCTCAGGGCTTCATACACTTCGAGTTGAGGGCCATCCTTTTTTATTGATGAAAGATAGCTTTCTGATCAAACTTTAAGTAATGACAACTAACTTTCGGGTCGATACCGACCATGTCGTCATGCCTCCACGTAAAGATATCTAAATTTTCGCATAAGAAACGTTTCAGTTTCATCTTGGCCTCCATTGGTAAATCTTTTCCAACCTGGAAGGAATTGGAAGGATCCAGAGATCAACTGGGGCCTTTATCACTTCAGAGACAATGTTTTCTTTAGAAGTGTCCACCATTTCGACATCTTCCCCTTGTTCTGGGATTAGCCTTTATTTAAGGGCGTCGTTCATGTAAGTGTTTATCAAAATTACATTGATGTCCATTGGTTTTGCCTTTCTAAAAGAGTTCAAATAACACTCCATTGCACTCATTGAGTTGCCTCTAACAGTGGCGATGCCATTTTTAGTAGGAACTTCATGCACATGTGGTGGATGGACATAACGGCCCATAACTCCTTTAACGCTGGTCTTCTTGGCACTCCACGATAGGCAGACCAGTTGTCCACTACCAAAAATTCCATAAAGTTAGGAGCAGTCATTGGTGCCATTCCCATCTCCATTGCCAAAGTGATTTTTCCCATTGGGATGATACAATCACCAATGAAGCCATACATGGGGTAGCTCATAGGAGTTAGCTCATAGTCCACTTCGATTTTGTCAAATGTTGCTTCAAATAAGATATTGATCGAACTCCAATTATCCAATAACATTCTTTTAAGACTATTTCATGCTATAATGACCTTCATCATCAAGTCATTTCAATGTGGATAATGCAGAATATCCGCATCTTCTTATGTGAATGTAAGGGTAGTATCTCTCTCCCTGTTGAGGGTCGATTGTTGTTGACTATGAAACTTGCCATTGGGGGGATCCCTAGCTTCCCTTGCATAGTTCTTTGGTACATTTCTAGTTTTTCCCTAACATAAGGGCCTCCAAATATTGTGTCAATCTCTCAAATAGGTTTACGGTCGGTGTTATCTAGAGGGCTTCTCCTTTTCCTTTGACTTCCTTCGGCCTCTTCTTATCACTTTCTCATCTCCGATGAGCATCATTTAAAATAGGACGACTAGCCTCAACTCTCTTAGGTTATTGATCTTACCTAGTACGAGGCACATCTCCTCATAAGTGTTTTTTTTTCTTTGATTACCAGGTTGTGGATGAGGCAACGTGTTTACAGTCAACTATATTATAGCTGTAGGAGTGATGTTAGTGCAGTAAAGAGGTATCTCATCCGTATTCCTAGGTTTAAAACTTTGCCCTATAGCCCTTCCTCTTTAGGAAAACTGTTGGTCGGACGTTCCTTAAGGAAACTATGTCTCAACACTAGGGTTGATGTCCTCATAAGTCTAAGCGGGTATTGCATTCAACGTTGCTTGAGTTGAGGGTGGTCGACTGTCCGACCTAGTGTTCCATCAAATGGGAGGTGGGACTTCTTCCTCGTTGTCTTTGAGGTGGTAGAAGTCCCCAGGTTACCCTATTGCAATGATGTTTCAATTCTCCATTGATGATATCGCGCTTTTATCATTTCCAGTAAAGCGTCATAATTGGTGGTTTCTTTATTTTGCACGTCTCTCCAAAAGAAAAAGTTTATATCTAGCCCTCCTCTCAGGGCTGATAGTCCTTCCCTATCAGTAACTTGTACACAGTAGGTCATTTCATCAGTGAAACGGGATAAAAGCTTTTCAATGACTCTCCTTGCTGCTAACTCATGCCTTGAAGGAGTTGTATAAGCCCTTCGCCTTCCTTGCTAGTTTCAAAGTATTTGACGAAAGCATTTTTGATGTTTGGCTAACTTCTAATGCTTCATTCTGGTAGCCTGGAGTACCACACTTCAACCTTTCTGCTTAAAGTCAAGTGAAAAGCTCCACATTTCACAGCGGGGGTGAAACCCCTTAGGCTCATATAGGTTTTGAAGTCGTTGAGGTGCTTCGTAGGATCCTCTCTTCCATCGTACTTAGGAATTTTAGGAAGCATTAAGCGGCTTGGGACAGGGGCATTCCTAATTCCCTGGGAGAATAGCAAGATGTCATCATAGTTGTCAAGGTCGTGAAACTTTTGTGGTTCGTCAAAATCTTCATCCTTTCTGAATTGAGGTCCTCGATGTGGTTGGGATGGACCCGCTTGATTCATGGCATGTTCTGCCCTCCCCTGGCTCGTGTTTCTAAGCGGAGGATTCTGATTGGGTTGCCATGTATAGGTTCATTTTGTCTTTCAAACTAAGGTGGTCCTTGTTGCCTATTTTTAGGTGAAAAAGAAGGTTGAGCCTACCTATTTCTAGGTCTTCCGGGGGCTTAAGCTGTCAAAAACACTTATGAATCTCCGAGACATGCCTTTTGGCTCTTAATTTGGAGGAAAGTTGAATAAAGCCTCATTTGTTCAATTAGTAGCATAGTTGGTGGATGTATCAACCTCAACTTCCATCTCTTGAGGGGCCTTCTCCTTGGTATAATGTTAATAATCAACCGTTTGGCTTTGGACTCCTTCTCCATGTTAGTAATTCCCTTGCAAAAGTAGGGGAAGGTCATGAAGGAAAGCATTTCCTTGACCTGTATATGGGGAGATTGGGTATCCTCTTTAGCTTTGCATATTCCTAAGCAGTTCTTGTGTAGCAATATTGTGTTGGGCCATATTCATCATGTTGCGGCCATGGTGGCCACCTCCCTGGTGAGTCTAGCAGCTATTTTGGATCCACCTCACTCATACTAATAAAATCGATGGCGGGCTATAGGAACAGCTTGTGAGGGTTCTCTTTCATCATGGTGTTCCCTAGCCCACTGAGGCGCTGATTCTTTATCGTCAAACTTATGGTAACGTCTTCTCTTAAAAAGAAACTTTCTTAGTTCTTAAATTGTACTCTCTTTTCAAGGAATAAACTGGACTTTAACAAGAGGCTTCTCTTAAAATTTTTAGTGGTTCTTTCTTAATAAACAACACTTTCTCTTCAAAGGCAAGAAACTCGCCCCAAAATATATCTCCTTAATAGCTTTTTCCATGGGGTCTTCGTGATTGAATGTGTGGCTTTACACAGACGGCGTCAATCTGTTAACCCCGTTTTTGTAATGGTTATGTGGACACAGATGTTGGGCTCACTTGCGTCCACACATGCAAATTTCAACACGTTTTGACAGGAGATTCAGACGGAAAATGATGATTTTTATGGACGTGGGAGATGCTCTATAACACGAAGGGGTAACTGTTGGATAAGAACCATGTGGCATCATCTTTCATGTTGAAGACTCACATCACTTAGTTTGCTATGCATTTAATATATTGACAATAAGTCGGCCACCCTATACACTAGGCGACAATCTTGGCATTCATTATTTCAAATGTTACATCAATCATTTCAAAAGATTGTCTACAAATCCTCTAAAAGATAGCGAGAGTTTCAACTAAAGGGAGCTTCGGATTGTAGGTTTTTGGTGTGAAGAGCTTCGGGACAGAGAGTATCGACTTCTTTTTTGATTTCTTTACTTTGACTAATTAGGTTTTTGTTGACTTTGTCAGATCTAATTCATATCTCCACCTGAACTATGATGTGGTTTTCACTTGTAGCTTTGGTGGTGACGAGTAACAAAAGTAAATATTTCTTATTTTTTAATCACATATTTTTAATCAATCTAATATTTCAAAATTCATTTTACTCAAAAAAATAAAATTCAAACAGGCCCTAAAGTAACAAGTTACCATGTTAGGTCACGTCAATTATTCATGTCTTAGTCTTCAGTAATCGTTGTCGCCCTAGTAAGAAGAGACACGTTTAATTTGAGTCCGTTCAAAATCATTGGAAAATTTCAGTATCAATACGTCACTGGTGTTCTAATTTTGAGATAAGTGCAACAATTCAAGTCTAGGCGAAACCTATTTTGGCCAATTTTGACCCTTCGATTGTATTCATCTAAGGTAAACGGAAGAAAGAAAAGTAGGCCAGCCAAGATTGAATTTACTCTTCCTTTTGGAAGCTTCTCCTCCACCAAACATTAGCCGCCACCACGATGTCAGCCGACGGCCACCGCCACTCTCCACTGATATCAATTAGAGGAAAACAGATGAGAAACTGAAAATGACACACACTTTTATTAAACCACTTTGAAACCACTTAACAGAAAATGCTTCCACTAAAAAGTAGGAGTAAGACACGTCATAATGAGTAGTCTAACTACATATCAATTTTTTTCAAAGACAATTTATCTCAATTATGCCTCGTAAAAAGTATGATGGAGGGAACAAAATCGAAATAAATTCAACTCAAATTGATTATTCGTANGTTTTAGATTTGTGTGTAATATTATTTGATGAATGTGCGTTTGAGATAAAGATAGAGAAAAACTTTGATGTAAATAATAATAAAAAAAAGGTTATATTAAACAAATTTACAATTTAAAATCTTTTTACTTTAAAGCTAAATCAATATGACAAATTATCGTATGCCCTTGAGAATCTAGTTACTATTAAGGGTAAAACGATCTTTTCTTTAGTCAAAGCACAAAATAAGCACTTGCTCGGAAAATAAGTATCACCCCGTGTGGTTAATTAATTTCCGTTAGTTCCTACAAGAAAAGGCATTTTTTAGGTCCAAACGTATTTTAAATTACCTTTGCTTATGAGCATGTTTCACCAACTCATAATCTCGCCTAAACATATAGATTCTATAAAATGTTTGATTAAAATTAATAATTAGTTTTGATTTAAATTTTAATCAATTAAAATTAATAATTAGTTTTGATTTAAATTTTAACCAAAAGTTTCATTGAGGTGGCCATACTATCAAATGAAATAGAGATATGCTACATGTACATAATTTCGGTTACCTAAAGGTGTCCACCCTCTCACGTGGGGCGGACCCCACATGAATAATTTTTTTTTAATTCATGTGGGGTCCACCCCATGTGAGAGGGTGGACACCCTTAGGTAACCCAAATTATGTACAAGTAGTGTTTTCCAATGAAATAACATGGTGGTAGACAGAATACTAGGACAACCTGTACCTAATTGATGGACAATTTTCTACACTAATGTTTGACATTTTGAGTATGAAATTTATCATTATTATATAAATGACAACTGATGAGTCTTCATTAGTATCTTGAAAAGCCTATTCCAACTCCCACTTGCTTCTATGATAAGATAAGACAACTACACAATATTTTAATTTATTGTACAGACAGATTTACAACAAAATCATATGTTATAATAAAAATATATAATGATCGTGTTGGGTGGATTGTGATCTCATACGATCATATCGAGTAAACAAAAATCGTTAACTCATGAGCTTACAGGTCATACTTTGGTCAAGTATCGTACGAGAGGCTCAACATCATCTATGAACATATATCAACATGAAAAAAGATGCAAGTTAGGTAAATATATCAACACAAAATATGTAAAACCTCTATCATTCATTACTTCAGGGTGATTTTTGTATTAGTAATCTCATACACTACATGGAAGTCTTTACAAGTATTACAGTGGATTTAGAAAACAGGAGAAAAACGAGTGTTCAAAACAAGACTAGACATAAAATTACACAACAAAATAGGAAGAAGCAAACTCTGCTGAGTGATTTATCAGTTTGCACTATATGCCTTCTTAACCTAGGACTACTACTACCTGCTAAATGGTAAGAGTTTGGATATGTATACAGAGTTGTATCCGAATTTCCAAATATCCTCGAGTAAACCATTTCCCAGAACATACCGACCATAGGATCGATAACATTTTGTGTCATCCCACCGATGCCAGTCATGGGTGAGGCCATATGGCTGCTTGGGGAAGGGTGAAACGGTTGAGAGGGATTGACATAACTTTGTCGATGACGTTGAGGTGGAAGCGAATGACCAGTACTTATATTTGGTATCAGCATGTTAACCCCACATCGAGGACTAGGAGGCCTATGTGGTATGAGAATACCTAAATTTGAAGCCTTGTCTTTAGAGGGGCTCATAGTTTTTCCACGTCCATAGAGTGGGATTAAGGTCTTCTCCGATAATTCTGACTTGCAGACAGGACATTGTGGCTGCTGATGATCCGGGTTTTCTGGGGAGTTATCATGGCGATTAATCCATCGGTAAATACAGGGCCAACAGTACAGGTGCCCACAGATTGTGACGACTGGATCTTGTACGACGTCCAGGCAGATGTTACACTCAAAGCCACCAGATGGATTTCCTTCAGACTCGTCAACTCTGGAGGATAAGGATTTCCACTTCTCCAAGGACGCTTCATCTTCAGTGAAATCTCTTTGTATTGCAGCCCTTTGGAGATAATGATCCGCATCCATATTGTCCGATTGAACTTTAACTTGATTTAGATCTTGTTGTCTGAATATCTGTCAGGTAAGAAGTTTGTTAAATCCCAAAATCCCCTTAACAAAACCAAAATGTATATCAAGAGATTAAATACCAAAACCAGAGACACGGTAGATATCTACAAAACATGGCCCAAGTTGCATAAGACAGAACTACTTTATGGACTGGAAATACAAATGTCCCCTGAACAGACTTTCTAACGATCATGACAGCATAAAATTCGACATCTCAAAATTTGTAGTACACAATGTACCAGTCAAAAAACATCACCTGGTCCTTAAACTCGGCCGACAATATAATAGTACATAGGAACTTACTACTTGTACATTCTGATTAACAGAAAAGATGACAGATGCTGATTTTCAAATCAATGGCCAAAATGCATTCCACCTCAGCATTTGACTACAAGTGTAAAAACATTTATGTACAAGTAACTTGAACACATAGTACATAGTTTCAAAGGTATCAAAGTCATAAGTGGTGGAGCATGCAGAGATGGTGGGTGAAAAAGAAAGTTAAATGATCAAATGAGCAATGAAAAACTATATTCAAATTTCTTCTTTCTTCTCATACACTACTGAGTAAAGTTGTTCCTTACATTCGAGTTAATAGAGAAGGAAAGAAAACAACAATTATTAAAGTAGGTGAGAAGCGTCTTGATTATTTATTATTCATTAATTGTCACAGAATTTTAGCCAATACTTCAACCGTAGCTCCCATCCAACCACCTACTCTTCGAAACCACACAAACTACCAAATGGGCAAAGCACGATACTTTCTTCGAGAATATTAAATAGTAAAATCATATCCCTAATGTTCCTCAATATTGAGTGAACCATAAATGTACTTCTAGAAGGAGAAATTATTAAGGATAAACCAAAGTCTTCAATAAGGGGTTCCCTATAGACAATACATAATCATGTCAAGGGATATATGTGAAATACATTGCGAAATTTAATTTTTCGCACGATCATACTAAATAATTAAACTCAACATGTGATCCATTCATCCAAGTGTACTAGCATCACCTTTAACTATTTTTTGCAATAAGGACAAATCACAAATCCGAATAGTGAATGAGTCAACACTGCAACCTTCAAATACAATATGTCAATCCTTATACGTTGATTGTGAACAAATTATTTATGATCAAAACATAATTTGTGTTACACTATATTTCTCTATGCAAGTACCCAATTTAGATTATCACAAGTGATTATAGACATTTTAATTCACACATTCAATAATAAATAAATAAAATCACAATTTATTTTATCATAGCAAAACATTGACACACAACCCAACAAATAGTTACATCATATCCCTAATGTTCCTCAACATTATGAGTGAACCATAAATATACTTCTAGAAGGAGAAATTATTGAGGATAAACCATCAAGTCTTCAATAATGGGTTCCCATAGACATCATGGCATAACTTATTCCATTCTCAGATATTTTAAAGAGGATCTTGTTATATGTATATCAAGATTTAAATAATGGATTATATAATATCACGTGACTCTCTACAATTTGTCAGTTTAAAACACAATTAACTTTTTCATCAAATCTTTTTCTCTCTACATCATATTATGTAATCCATTATATAAATTTTTTATGTACGAGTGGCAAAATCCTTTTAAAGAACAAGGATAATATGTATAAATTGAATGATTGTGCTAAAAATTAATTTTGCAAGGCAAACAAAAGGTATGAGGTCAAATTATTGACAAGAGAAGATAACTCTCTTATTTGAGGACCTCCCTTTCCCTTTCAATCTTCACCAATTTATCTCACGACAGAACAACAATAATACTACTACAAGATCTGTAAGTATGATAACAAAATTTAAATCTCAAGTCAAATATTAAAGGAGGAATTATTTTCATATGAATAAAGCTAAGTAAAAAAGTCCAAATTCTGGGATTTTAGCAACTTCATAAACTTGTAAAGTTTTGGCCTTGAATCTTGATGACACAAGTCTCAGCTAACATAACAGAAAGGAGAAATATTAAAACATATATCACAACCCAACCAATGAGTCAACAAAAAGTAAGATCTCAATCAAAAAATTGTAACTCAAAGCAAAATTTGGAGAAGAAAAGGGGATCAAAGGTTTTGAAGGCACTAAAGGACCATCCATACCCAGTAGGCAAGACCATAATAAGTGCTTAAACGTGAAAATGATCCCTGATTCTCTCAAGATTATATTAAAACCCTCAAGATTAAAACAGAGTAGCTACGACCCTTTTATATGAAAATTTGCACTCTCTTCTCTGAAACTGAAAAACTAAACGAAAATAAGATACATACCAAGATGAGAAAGGGTCTCCTGATATGAGAATTTGAGGGAAAAAATGGGTTCCCTTCTTGTAGATGAATTATATATAGATAAAAGAAGAAGTAACTACGCAAATTTGAGAAGAAAATGGTGGGTTGTTTTATTTTGATAACGAAGAGATAAAAGGAGGCATGGGTATAGCTGAGATGAAAAGGCCCGTTTTGGCTTTAGAGCTATATATAAACAAAGTGTGCATGTGAGGACAGATCTATGCACACACTTTATTATGTATATTACAGGCCATGCTTTCATTTTGCTGATGTGGCGCGTGGAGCCCAGTAACCAAGGCTCCGATACATTTTTGACACCTTGAATCGTCATCAATTCTTAAAAAATAGAAATATGCCAACATATTTTTTTTTTTATATTTTTAGCACATTACCGTTGATGTCTTTCCATTTGTTAATGCTAGGGCATAACAATTGTATTTCGAATTGAACGAGGCTCCAAGGGTAACCCACGTGGAACTTATTCATGGAAGAACAACCGACGTCCCCAACGTTTGACCAAAGTCAAAGAGACCGATGCCCAAATTCTGAAGCTCAAAAGCCGAAGCATCGAAGCTCAATCTTTGGAAGCTCAATCCAAAGCTCACACTTGAAACAGTTTTCTTGTAGATCAAATCTTATTCGAATGATGGATGTGACCTTTATAATGAAAAAAATGTGAAATCTTGTCGGCATAGGTTAAACTGAACTAAAATCTATTAATTTTGTACACTTGTACGGATAAATATTTGGGTTGTTATTCAAGTAAATTGGTTTTCTTGTGAAGCTCACTTAGGGTGTGTTTGAGTCACATTATTTTAGAAAAATGTAATTTGGAATAATAGATTGATGGAGAATGTGTGGCTGAAAAAGAAGAAAAATTTATTGATGTGATGGAAAATATTATTTTATTGAAAAATAACAATGAGAATGAAAATTTTAATGTGACTAAAACAGGAGCTTAATATTCTACTAAAATCATAAAAAATAAAATAAAATAAAATCATAAATAACATGATAATTGATAAGTTGAATAAAAAAAGGCTAGTCAATAATGGCTTTTGGTTGCTGCTGGCTTTTAATCTCAGCGCGTCTCCAAACGATTTCTCTCCTATGCAATAGTTGTCATAACATCAATTGAAATTCCCATTACGTCTCATAAATCTTGAGAGCACAAGAAGATAAAAAGAAAATGATAAAGTTCTTAAAGACTACTTTTTACTAAAAAGAAATATGTTTTACTTATAAGTAAATTTATTTGTGTTTTTCTCCCTTAGTAGTTGAGGGTCTAGAAAGGTGCTAAATTGACACCAGCAGTACTAGCTCAGCATCATTAATGCTAGCAAACTTCGACAAGGTGTCGATGTGCACATTTTTCGTGCGTGGGATCTGGGTTAACCCAAACTTCTAGAAAGATAGAAGTAGGTCGATTACCAGTTTGAGGTAGGTAGCCATACTCTTGTCCCTCGCGGTGAAGTTGCCGTTAACTTGACCAACCAATAACTTTGAATTCAAACCTCAGTACGCAGTCAAGCTTATGACCTTCAGGGCTGACTAGAACCATATCTGCTTCCAGCCTGCCTCTCCGGAGGAATCATCTACAAATGGGTTTACGTGGGGGTTTCGCAGGAGTACCTTACATAGTAAACGGGCAACTGGTGGGTACTTTCTCTTAGAGATCTGAGCTGATAGCTTCATCGAATATTGTCAAATAGAGTTGCAGGGCTCATAAGCCTTAGGTTTTGAAAGGATGGGGTCTGTCCTAGAAGCTTTTTCAGTTCCTGGAAGACCTCATTGCACTTTTTTGTCCACTTGAATTTCTTTCTTCCCTTGAGGATCTTAAAGAAAGAGAGGTACTTGTCGGTGACTTTTGAGAGGAAACGATTCAAGGCTGCCATACACCTAGTTAAGCTTTGAACCTCTTTCGGCTTTTGAAGGGACCTCATTTCGATCAAGGCGTTGATCTTCTCCGAGTTGACCTCTATACCCCTTTGGTTGACCATGTAACCTTGGAACTTTCCAGAGGCAACACAAATGAGAATTTAAAGGAATTTAACCTCATCATGTACCTGGAAAGTTTCATTTAGGTGCTTCACATGGTCCTTTGTTTTCAAGCTCTTGAAGAGCATGTCATCCATGTATACCTCCATTATTTTTCCAATGATTTCAGCAAACATCTTGTGACAAGTTTCTAATAAGTTGCCCTGACATTTTTCAGCTCATAGGGCATTACTCTATAGCAATAAAGGTCTCTATTAGTGATGAAGGAGGTATTTTCTTCATTTGCTAGGTGCATGTGTAACGACCCGACCTTACGCCAGAGCCGTCATCATATCATACATACTGTCCGCTTTAGGAGGGCCTAGGCCCATCTTACCCCTCACAACTTTCTGACGGGTCCCCCAGGATTCGAACACAAGATCTCCATCATTTGAGACTTAAGTTGAATCTTAGTACCAATTGAGCAACTTACCCAATTGGTACCAGGGAGACTTAAGTCTTCTTATCCTCCCTGCCCCCAGAAAGTTCCCAGACTTCCCTGGAGTCCTCTCCACTGTCACCTTCTTAGTGGCCTCGGAGGCCTTCATCACCTGTCGATTACCTTCCTTGATTGTGCCACCAACGCAGCATCAATCGAAGACTAGAAAAGCTTCGACTGCTTCGAAACTCCCTTCTCTGCGAAGGACACCGATATCCCAAAACTCGAAGACCCACCGCCTGGGCCCAACTACCTTTTCTTCTGGGGCTCCTCAGCCACGCCCTTACCCTTAATGGCTGGTGGCTTACCCCCTTGGTGGCCTCTTTGGGGGCCTCATCCTCAGCATCCTTTTCATTTTTGTCCTTGCTGAGGCGATCAAGCTTGGACTTTACTTGCTTGGCCCCCGAGGACCCAAGCTTCAGCACCTTCACCCCGGCAGTGGACGTGGCCTTCATTATACTAGCCATATCAGGCAAGGCATAATCCTTCTTGCTGAATTTATCTGCAATCAATAGAAAAAGTTAAGATTATTGAGGTTATAAACAAATTATGCTTTAAAGAGTTTCTTACCCCTGGGAGCCATGAGTCCAAAATTGATAAAGTATCGGTCCCTGTCAATGAGGTGGGTAAAGCTTCGGAGCTTCAGAGACCGTTTGTAGATGTCTGCAATAATTCTCCACTCCGCCTCAGTCAGATCGTACCGGGAGCTGCAGTTTTCGAATCAACAACTAAGGATCAGCCTCAAGGAATTATGCTTAAAACGACAAGTAATTCAAGACGAGGCACTCACAAGTTTCGTAGTACTGGGTCGGCACGGTAACGGCTGGGACAACATCACCCTCAACCATCTGCCACCTACCCGTCACCCATAACCAGGACTCCTTCCACCCCTTTATAGAAAAGAGGAGCCCAACTACGAAGGGGACATGGGAGCCCCAAGGGGTGATATAGTACCACCCCTTCGAGTCATCCTTCCCTACGACCCTAGCGTAGAATATGGTCTCGAATACATGCAGGGGTAAGTCCTCACCTAAGGACACTTCCTTCCGAAGGCATTAGGTCCCTACGACTTGGCTCCACCCATTTGGAAGAATTTGGGTGGGGAACAACATAAAGGTCCTCAGCATCGCCCTAAAAAAGGGGTGCAGATGCACACCTGCTTTAAATAGGTATTCACTGAAAGCTACGCAGTTTGACCTCGAAAAACAAGCTCTTTCGTGGGGGTCAGGAACTATGAGCTTTACATAGTGGGGTATGCGATAGGTGTCCTTAAGTTCAGCTAATTTGGAAAAGGTTACGTTGGATGGAATCTTGGCTGCCTCCCAACCCGCCTCATAATCTATTGGCTCCTCGGACATGCTATACCACTCACCTGAAGCCCCAGATATTGACTCCTCCCCACTCCTAACTACTGTGATAGCCAAAGACGCCTTGGTAGACATTATAAGAAAAAGAAAATTGCAGAAAAACTACGAGAATGGTGTTGAAGGTTGGAGAGAATGCTCCTTAAGTGAGAGTACCTAAATAAACAAGGAAGTCCGCCGGAAGACTCATCGGAAAAGATTTGATAGAAAGAAAACTTGAGAGGTTTCGAAGAGTATTTTGCGAAGATAAAGTTTGAAAATGGCAAGTTTCTAGCTTTTATACCAGTAAAGGACTCAACCCTGGCCATTGGATTAAATCTCAGCTGATTTGAAGCGTCCAAAAGTAAGTAGATCCGAGCCACAAATTTCAAACGGTTTATATTTTCCACGCTCCACATTAACGCGTATGTGTACCAGCATGGATTCACGCGTGAACATGTTCCCCAAAACCACACGTCCTAATAATTAGCCATCATTATGCATTGAATTTAAACTGCTGTACGATTATTGGAAGTTGTTTCGATGCAGCCAACTTGCCTTGGAAACATAAGAAACCATCATGTCACAGGCACTAATAACTATGAATGTCGTCTCGCTTCAAGGGAATTCAACCTCGCCAGTTTGAATATGAACTCGCGTCGCTTCAAAGTAATCCAGCCTTACTAGTTTGAATATGAACTTGCCTTGCTTCAAAGGAATCCAGCCTCGCCAGTTCGAATATGAACTTGCCTCGCTTCAAAGTAATCCAGCCTTGCCAGTTCGAATATGAACTTGCCTCGCTTCAAAGGAATCCAGCCTCGCCAGTTCGAATATGAACTCGCCTCGCTTCAGCTCCAAAAGAACCTCAGTTTTAAAGGCAACATTCTTAGCTTACCCATCACACTTCTTGAATTCCACGCACAGTATGAATATCTCTGCCTGGATTTGAGGGACTGATGTGAAGTACAAACAATTAAAACTTTTTCTGACTTATTGAAAGTCCACGCATGGCATAAATGACCACACATGGACTTGGGGAACTATTGTTACACTTATAAATGGAAGAGACACGTGGCACCATATTTTAGCAATGGGACCAGCCTAATTAAATCAGGGTATATTTTCCTAGCCTCCGATGTAGATTCCAAGGCCTTGACTTGTTCCGAGGCCATTATTGTTAACTAAAGCCACGGTTCGATGGACTATACACTATCCGAGGTCCCTTTGTTGCAGCTAGTGGAGATCCACGTGGAAAGATATAGCAATGATGAATATCTTTATTTCAATGATTGACGTGACTTTGGTGTAAAGTACATTTGTATCTTGTCTTGTCAATGTAAGAGCATTTAATGCTTTGTAAGGTTAGGAGAGTCAATTTGATAGCTAGGACTTGATGTGTTGGCCGATGAGATGAGGCCACGTGTAAATTGATCCAAAGGTCACAATTTCATTTGTAACACTATAAATACCTCCACCATGTAACACAAGAAGGAATGATGAAAATATACACACTTGGAGCAATATCTCTCTCTCTCTCGTTCATAAAGTGTACTTCTACAACATATTTTCTACCATAAATTGTGCTCATTATCGATTGGTTTCTTATACAATCGTATTCTATTTATCTTGCCGGAGGCTCGAAAGGAGATGTCTCGTGTCTTTGAGCTCCTCCCACGTTTAGATTCGGGAACCATCCTGACCGTCGATCGGCATTAACGTGTTGGATCAAGCTCGCGTGTGCACGAGTGGGCCCGACATCTATTGGCAACATTTTTTGAGGTCAATAGAAGTCTTACTATTTTAGTGAAAGAAAATACTCCTCGAAAGAGAAATCGAATGACATTAAGAGCGATGGCCAATATAACTCAAATTGTAACTAACATGGATACCAACATGCAATGTTTTGCTAACGAGAATGCCGCCTGAGGCAATTCTTGATGCATCAAGGACAAACATTTCCACCTCTCCAAGAGGACGGAGGCGAGAGCAAGCATAGGGCTCAATGCAAATTTAGCATATATTACACCATTTCCATGAGACAGTCGACATGCCTACTAACCTGCCACATGTGTGACAAGAGCAGAGATTTTCTAGGTTCGCCAATAATTTTAGTATTAATGTGAGATAATTATATTTAAAAAACTCTTTTTCTTAGTTTTCATGTAAATTTCTTTATGCATTTTGTAGGTGTCCTTCCTATCTGGATGTCAACTAATCTTGAAATGTTGTAATAGAATTAAGTCCATGTTTGACGATTTTATTTTATTATTATTATTTTTTTTGTTTGAAATTATAAGTTGATCAAACTTCATTTTAATCACACGTTTTATTAAAATGAAGTTTGATCAACTTATAATCTTAAAAAACTTTGTCAAACATGGACCAAATGAAGGGCAAAAAAGACCAAGTCAAGACTGATAAAAGCTTCATCAGGGTTGCTTTAACTAATTTAATTCCAAATTCCTTTTTTATGGTTTCGTTGTTGACCATCATTTTCAAGAAGCAACCAAATTATAATTTTCTTTATCTTTAATTTATATAGCACAAAAATAAAATTAGAGCATCAAAACGAAAAGAAATACATATGCCAATTTGTCTCACCGATTCATAGGGAAAATAATGAAAAGTAATACCTTTTTTGTTGCATTGTAACTGTTAAAATCGAGTTGGGGACAACAAATATAAACTCCTTGTATTGTCCTCGTACTATTATACAAAACATGTTATTTTGTCTATAAATGAGAATTTTAGAAAAGGGTACTTATGTATTTTATTGACCACTTCATACTAATCTAATAATATTAAGAATTTTTTTTATGTAGTTCTACTTTTCGAAAAGAAGACACTCGTCCGGCCTTGATTTGGTTTACTCAAGGCCAAAACTTTGGCCTGGGCAAGAGTCTGGTTTCGTTCTGGGCGATTGCCTTCGCCAATTTTTTTAACGTTGGATTTGAAATTCTAGTCATTTTTGGCGCTTTTTCATGAAAAACTCATATTTTCATGAACTTTTGAGACCTTGTCGTGGCATATGAATGATAATCTATAAATAAGAGATAGATTTCATTCTAAAACACGATCAAATCATCAATTCAAGAGATCATTCCATATAGAAAGAATCTTTATTAAAGTTTTTATACATATTCAACCTTCAAGTGTTCTTCAAGCTCTAAGAAGAAAAATACAAGTTCTTGGGTATTTATTCTTCTTCTAGGCTTGATAAATCCTCCAAACCATTTGTCTTGAGTCATGTTAAGCATTAAAATCAATCCTAGAGATGACAAATTTAGTTTGAGGACAGTGATAAATGTTCGAGCCATTTTGGGTGTTGATCTTTTTCTTTGGTTTCTCTTATCTATTCCCTTGATAGGATCCAGTTTTCCAAAAATCTAAAACTAAATTTCATTATGGTGAACTAGACTATCATGGATACCTTCAAACTTATGAATCAAGACCTTATTCGTTTCGATCTATTCAATAGAACAAACTACTCGATGGCAAGACAAGTTGAAGTTCCTTTTCACAGCATTGAAGGTCATTTACATTCTTGATCCGAAGTTAGCACGACTACCAGAACCAACGGCTACAGATATTAATGGTATAAGAGTGGATAGGCAAAAGCATCAAAATGATGAATTACCTTGCCGCGATCACATGCTCAACACACTATCCGATCGGTTATATGATCTATACACCAACATATCCTCGACAAAAGATATTTGGGATGCGTTAGAGAACAAATACAAAGTTGAAAAAGAAAGTACAAAGAAATTATTGATATCGAGGTATTTTGATTTTAAGTTTTTTAAAAACATTCCCCTTCTTCCCCAAGTGCATGATTGTAAGTGCTCATCAACAAACTAAAAGCGGTCAAGATTGAATTTCTGGAATCTTTCTAAGTGGGAGCAATCATTGCTAAACTCCGGGGACTTGAAAAGGATACCAAAAGAAGATTCTTCATAATTCATAATATTATTCTTTGGAATAAATTTAGAAACATCTTTGAATTGAGGAAAAATTGAAGGCAAGAGATAAAAGTGAAAACTCTTGTGGAGGCATATCAAAAGCCAATGCCGTTGAAAAGATCGAGTTGTCCAACAAATCAGACAAGAGAAAACCTTCCAAAATTTTTGAAATATTTAAGAAGATGCCCAATGGAGATTGTTTTGTATATGAAAAACCCAAACATTTTGCAAAGGAATGTCGACATCGAAAACAAAGCAAGAACGAGGGAAAAGTTAACTCTTATTGATGAAGAAACCATTGGGCTACCATGAGCGAAATCAATGCTATCAAGGGCAAATTCCCATTTGGTGGTACGATACATGTGCAACTATTCATGTATCATATGCAAAGTCACTCTTCAAAACTTATCATATCAAATGGAAAGCAAGAGATATAAATGGATAAAGAAGGCCGCTCCATAGTGATAGGGAAAGAAAATGTTGATATCTTCTTTACTTCCGGAAAAATCGCTACCTTAACAAATGCACTACATGTTCTCAATATAAATATGAACTTAGTTAGTGGAAATTTATTAGAAATATCGGGCTTAAAATGTGTTTATAAATCTGGAAAACTTGTATTATCCCCGATAGGGATATTTGTTAGAAAAAGGTTATTCTTGTGAAGGAATGATCAAATTGTGTATTGTTGACAATATTAATAATAAAGTAGATGCGAAAGGTGCTTATAAATGTATAACATGGGTAGACTCTAAAATGGTTAAAAAGTCTTATCAAAGTGTGAATAGGACTTCCCAAATTTTAGAACTTATTCATTTGGACATACGTGACTAGAGGTGGAAATAGATATTTCATTACCTTTATAGATAATCATTGAATACTTCTAAGTGTGGGAATGTTTTGCATATTGTAAGAACACAGACCCTAAAAGGACCAAGTTAGGTCCAAGAGAAAAACCATGTGTCTTTGTTGGATATTCAATTGATAACAAATCATATGGATTATTGAATTTGTAGATCAGTGTGATAATTAAATCAAAGGATGTGGAGTTCTTTAAGAATTCACTATCTTAAGATAATGAATTAAGGGAAACTCATAAAGAAATTTCTAGCTCTAGTGGAACACAAGATTGAAACATCTTCTAAAGATGATAATAACTCAAGTGAGCCTTGAAGAAGCAAAAGAACTCGAATATAAAAGACTTTAGGACCAAATGAAATTGATTCTCAACTTATTTCACTTTACTTAGTAGATGAAATGAGAAGAATATTGTAAGAACAATATATTTTGTTCTACAAGTTGAAATTGATCCTAAAACCTATAGAGAAGCTATCGCTTCTCGTGATAGCATCTTTTCGAAAGATGCAACAAAAGATGAAATGAATTCAATTATGTCAAACAATATGTGGGAACTTGTCGATTTACCACCATGTTCTAAACCTATCAGTTGTAAATGAGTGTTTTGGATAAAATATAATCTAGGTGGTCCTCTTAATACCTTTAAAGTTAGATTAGTAACTAAATGTTATCCACAAAGGGAAAAAATGACTATTTTGATACATATGCAACTGCAGCTAGAATACCATCAATTAGGATATTATTCATTAGCATCCATACATGACTTGCATGTTCATCCAATGGAAGTCAAGACAACATTCTTAAATTGAGATCTCGATGAAGAGGTCTATATGGAATAATATGAAGGGTTTGTTCTACCCGAAATGAACTTAAAGTGTGCAATTAGTAAAATCGTGATATGGCTTTCAATAAGCACCTAAGAAATGACATGAAAAAATTGACTTATCAATTATTTCATTTGGCTTCATACATAATAGTATAGATAGGTGTATATATATTTGAAAGTATGTGATAAATATGTTATATTTAATTGCTTGTATGTTTATGATATGTTCATTTGATTACAAGGAGGGAATAAAAGAAACAAAAAAGTTTTCTATCTTCTACATTCAAGATGAAGAATCTTGGATAAGTGGATACCATTTTAGATATCAAAGTTATTAAAAATAGTTGGGGTTACTTTTTGAGTCAATCACATTATATCGAGAATTTGACAAATAACTTCAAATATTTGAACATAAAAGAGTATATAACCCGCACTTAATTCAAGTTTTAAACTTATAAAGAATAATGGAAAAGCTATTGCGCAATTGGAATATGAAATGTTATAGGGAGTCTTATGTATGTAGTTCAATGCATGAGATTAGATATAGCATTTACAATTAGTAAACTTTGTAGGTTTACTAGTGTTTCGCGCAGGTTTTCGCTAACAATTAAAAAAGGTTCAGACGATTGTGTAAGGAACAGACCTCTTAAGACAAATTCCCAAAAATAAACAGAATGCCTCTAAGGGATGCAAGCACATGAGTACTAAAAGAAGTGTTTAAAGTTAAACTAAGAAATTGAAATTACATATTCTCTGTTTAGAGTGTTTTATTTGGGGTCCTTTTCTCTATGTCTTCTCTTCCTTTTTATACTTCCTTGATAATTTTTTCGTGACAAACCTTTTGAAAACTACCTGATTGCTCTATAACTACCCACTTTCTTCATGATGGCTGACTTGTCGTGGAACTACCGTCTCTAATTGTTGCCATTACTCTCGTTGTTCGACTGTCTGCAACTGGGATCCTTGAATCGTGGAGTGTGATAAGATTGCTCAATAACTGCTTAAATAACTGTTGTTCTGGATTACCATAATATCTTATGTTTGCTAAGATCCTGGGTGATTCGAAGGTTTGGGTGAGAACAGGGTCATCGCTCTAGGCGATCATAAGGTACTCCATTCGCTCAGATTCCGGGCGTCTTGCAAGCTTGGGCGATGATGTTACTTCGTTCGTGGGCCTCCCCTGCATTCATCAATGGTCATATTTGGGCCTTTATCCTGGACTTCGCAATTAAGCTTCATCCCTTGGACTATTCAATTTAGGCTACACTTTTTGCGTGTCAACAATTATCCCCCCCAATATGGCAAAATTAATACCAATTATTAATTTTTACCATATTCTTCCTTTGTATTTTTCGGCAATATTTGAAATTCCCAAGAATTGCAATCATATTTCCATTTGGCTGTAACTTGTCTTAAAATCTGAAAAGGTGTAATCGTTACATGCCCCTATAAACCCAAAAGACACGCCATTTCATCGCACCACTAAACCACGTCTCTATCTTTCGCGCTTCTTTATAGTGATTTACTGTTCATCTTCTTGCTTCTCTACTACGTTTCTTAGGCAAATCTCACCAAAACTGTACTTTGTATCCAATGACTTCACAAATTCATGACGATGATTTTTTCGGCTTCGAAGATTTCCATAAACTCCTTACCAGCCCGTATATAAATTCAAACTTCCTTGCACAAGCTAATGCTGACCTTTACGAATTCTATCTAGGCCCATCATTCAATAGTGCTGAAACTGTAGGACAAGCAACGGTGGGTCAGTTGTTCCCTTACACTCAAGGCCCTCAGTTTTTGAACTATTTGCCACTGAGGCTGATTCGCGAAAAAGGTATTCGGACCTGGCCCAAAACTGATGTTATTTTTCGTAGATGGCATGCACATCTGGTAAATCATGGCCCTACCAAGTCTATTTTTTATCGTGCTAGGATTTCGAATTTATTAGAAATCGCTCTTCAACCCCCAATTTATGACCCAGTTATTTTTCCTATTGCTTTGAATTTTTTGTTTTCTGAGTACAATACCTTTGTTTTCCTGCTTGGTTCAATGTCCATTACCTTAAGGGATGTTGGAGCCCTAATAAATCTTCCACCTTTGGGTGATACCATCTTTCCTGGTATCTTCATTGCTGGTGTTGCCCCTAAATTTGATAAAAAGCTCACTAAGTCCTATTCAAGCATGCAAAGCCTTTATAATCATTCAAGCACTGAACCTTCCCATGCTGAACGTGTGGCCTTTCTTCAAATTTGGCTCTGTAAATATATTCTCTATGTGCCCAGTATGAAACCTTCTATGAACTACTTACCCATAGCGCATGAATTGGCGCATGGTAGGCATTTGAACTTATGTTCCTTTTTTAGCCGCTCTTTATCGAGTTATGGCTTCTCTTCAATTTCAGTTGAAGAATGATGCATCTCCAACTGGCAGTGGACCCCTTTGGTTCGCTCAACTGTGGTTGAAAGCATACTTTTCCCAACTTGGTGCTCCATCTACTTTCCTTCGTTTTGCTAGTTGCTATAGGCTAGCTATTGACCCATTAGACCCTGTAAATATGTCCAGTAGGGACATTTTTTCATTCTTTATAACTTAAATTCAACCCCCTCCTTCTTTCCTTTTCCTGCTCATTTAACTCCAGATTATGTGCAACCTCCATCTTCTATGGACAGTGTGAGCACTTTTTTGCTTGTCTGGGTTCAGTTTTTGATTGTGAGAGAATTGTTCCACGATATCTTAATTGGAACAAATGCCAAGGCTGGGGTTGAAATATATATTTCCTAGTTTTTCGCTTGTCAACTTGATTTTGGCCAAACTTGGCATGTTCCTCCTTATTACTCCAAAAGTTTGACGGATCGTTTTCATACTATTAATAAAGTAGAAGTACAAGCTATAGATGCTCACAACATTCTTTTGACAAGCAAATTTTCATTAGCCCCTTTCAACTCTTGCTTTGCCATTCATCCTCTTTTTGAACAACTTTGGCCATCAGTAAAATGCAGAATATTCACAACTGATGCTAATCGTGCCTTCATTTACTAGATCGATCAAACACTTCCTCTTCTTCTCCCATTCTGGCCGCCCTTGTGTCCATTAGGAATCCTTTCTCATCTGCTCACGCTAAACGTCTTATTCTTCCACCAACTTCTCCATCTACCAAGGCTACTACAGCTAAAGGTGCCCCAAGCCGCAAACGGCCAGCTTCAACTTTTCCAATTTTGCAGGATGATGATGATGATGATGCTCCTCTCATTCTTAGGAAAAAGGTAATTAAGTTTGTTTATTTGCGAAACATCTTCTTCCATGTATTAATGGTTTACCTGAATTTTCCAGAAGGGTTCAGCTTCTCCTTCGAAGGCTTTGGTCTTGGCAGCTCCTACTTCATCGCCTCCTGCTGAAGTTGCTTCATCCAAATCAACTGATGAAGGGACCATACTTAAAGAGAAACCCTTAGTCCCAGAGCCTTCATCGTAGTTAGTTGAAGGGCTACCATCTTCCCAGGGCGTTGATCCCCCAAATGTTGAATCAGAAGGTAATACATATTTTAATGTTTTTACCTTTGCTTATGCTACTAGCTTTTGATTCATTGCTTCTTGAATTATGCAGAGGCTCCCATGGACCTACCCGTTGTGGCAGAGTCTTCTCGTCCAGATAATAGGAAGTCTCCATAGGTGGTAGAGCTAACTGATGATGCACCTGAACCTCCCAAGGTTGCTGATGAGGTAACATTTTACTTCACTTTTATTTTCACTTTGTTCATTGCAGTGAGAATACTAAATGTTGACATTTTTCCTTACAGGATACTGATGCTATTGTGCGTTCCATCCAAGACTTGTTCACCTCTTGGGAACAAGTAAGGACATCCTGCCCTTCTTCGACCAGTCATCCTTCTGTTTCATCTCCTGCCTTCTCAGAGGAAAATATGCAGATTCTCAAGCAATCCGTGTTTAAGTATGTCTCCTTTATGGATATGGATATTGGTAAGGCTAGTGCTGCCAAGCAAAAGGATAAATTTGAGCTGTTGAGTACAAAATTGGCGTAGGCACTTACACTTCCGTCGCTCGATGTCTCTTCTGATTTTAAAGTGACACTGAAGGCTATCCATTCTAAGATCCTCTCCTTGCTAGCCAGAAATGTCGAATTGAAGGCTAAGAGTATTCAATATCTTCGTGCTACCTCTGAAAAAGAATCTTTACGTCAAGAGATTGATAAAGCCAAGGCTAAATTGAACGAAATCTTCTCTGAAGTTATGGTTGAAGATTCTTTGATGATAAATTTGGCTGCAGAGATGAAAGAACTTCAAGCAAAAATGGATAACTACAGGGCTATGATGGCTCCCAAAAAATGCAATCCTTCCCAAGGAGTAGAGCGAACCAAGTCTTTGGTTGAACGTTACAAAAAGCTGGAGATTGATGACAACATTGTGGCTGAAGTATCACCACCTCTTCTAGATATAATGAAGATTGGGTAAGGCTTAGGGAACATATGCGTTCAGTTTGGGATGAATTATAATTAAGACATCTAATGCCTTTACTTTCCTTTTGTAATTTCACACTGGCTGTTATTGCTAATTTTGAATGTAACGGCAACCATTGTCATTAATGAACAACTGTTTTATTTACTTGCTCATTAATTGACGTTTTTCTTAATCGTCAACCCCCTAAGCATTTAATTGCCTTATGCTAAAACTCATGTATATTCTTCCTTGATATTCTCATATCTTTTTTTAAGACTTTGGGCATTTAATTTCAGTTACTATGCACGTATGTGGCCGTTCATATTCTATCCTTTCATCTTCATGTCTCTATAAATGCGTATGCATTTCGCACTTATCATCTTCATTTCCAATCTTTTCTTCCAAAAGACTATCTTGCTGCCGTCGTTTGGCATTTCGTACAATTGATCAAACACTCTTCTCTTTGATAGAAATGGATCAATTGATCTACCCAATTTGCTATCTATCTTGACATTACCTTTGGTATGGGAGATATATGAAATGTTATTTGGCCAATGAACGTCTTCTCAACATTTCCCTTCATGTTCTCCATAAGGAGTTCAATGATGGAAGGTGATTTGAGGATATCTTTCAGGCCACTTAGCTTGTTGAGAGTGCTTCTTAGCCTCCTTGCCTGTTATTTCAGCACTGCAATTAAGCAGGCAGTCTGAGGGTGTTTTTCAGCCTTTTTGCCTATTGAGAGTGCTTCTCAGCCTCCTTGCCTGTTATTTCAGCAATGCAATTAAGCAGGCAGTCTGAGGCTATTTTTCAGCCTTTTTGCCTGTTGAGAGTGCTTCTCAGCCTCTCTGCCTAGGACGGCGATCAAAGCCAGTTCACCCTCTTACTTAACTATCAACCGAAGGGATATTCTACTCACAATTATAGCTTATAGAGCATCTAGTACTTTGTATCTCACAATTTGTAATGAGTATTTGATAATAAAGGAATTTATTTGAACGTACTTCATTCTTGTCTTATTTATTTACAATCGCTCAATGCAATTATATTGATTATTCTTTTATTTGTTCATTTTCCCATAAAGAAGGAATATACTTTTTTAAGTATTTTCCATTAATGAATCTCATGTGCTTGGTGCCATCTAAATCTTCTAAATGATAAGCTCCATTAGGCAATACACTGTTTACTTTATATGACCCTTCCAAATTGGACAACCATTTGCCATACTTTGGATCTTTGCTATCCAAAGAGAGTATTAGACTAAAAGACTTGGCTATAACTTTTTTATTATAAAACTTAACCATCCTTTGTTTTTGAACTTGCAATCTATCTAGAACATCCAATTTTAATTCATCCAACTCCAATAAGTTTTGAACTAGTGATTCGACGTACTCACTATCACTTAACTTATGTTGCAAACACATTCTAATTTGTTGGACATTGATTTCCATAGGCAAAACAACCTCTTATCCATAAGTAAGTTGGAAAGGAATAATTTTGGTACTTGACCGAGACGATGTCCTATAAGCCCATAAGGCCTTGTTTAAACATTCGTGCCATTTCTGTCATTTTCATCTATCATTTTCCTTATGATATTTTTTAGAATCTTGTTAGAAAACTCTGCATGTCCGTTNATATTTTTTACCCTTAATTTTTTCAAGGTTTGGCTATTTATGCTTATGGCTCAACTTTATCTGCTTATCCTTATACAGTTTATTAAATATAAGGTCAGCTTTGGTCACATCGAACGAGAACGTCCTAGCCTTTTTTGTTTCATCTTGTATAGGCTCATCCTTGCCCGACGCTCTAGGCTTGGCCATTATAGGACAACTATACGCATCTCCTTTGATTAATGCGGCCAAACATATTTCAGTTTGATCGTAATGAACATCAAATTTTGGGTCTATATAGTAAGTCCCTTCACTAGAATTTTTCAATTGCTCTTCTTCTCTTATCAATCGTTCATACCTAATCACGTTTGCACCCAACTGGAAAAGATCGAGAAATTCCCCATCTTGGAATTTCTTTTTCAAATCAAAACATAGACAATTTTGAGCGATTTTGACAAACTCTTTTTCGGGCAAAGGCACAAAACATTTACTTCTTGCTGTCTTGAATCTTTGAAGGAAATCTTTTGCCCATTCATTTAGCATTTGACGTAGATTTGCCAAATCGACCAAAGTAACTTCAGATTCAGTCTTATAAAACTGAGCATGGAACAATTGTTCTAGTTGTTGTCATGTTTGAACAGAGTTTGCTGGCAAATTAATGAACCAGGAGAAAGCTACTCCTATTAAAGAATTAGGGAACAGTCTCATTTTATGATAGTCAGTTACTTCACCATTTTACAGTGTGAATCGCCTTATATGTTCCAGAGTAGACACTTCCCCTAGACCAGTGAACAATGAAAATTTGGCACTTTGTACCCTCCAGGCCACGAATATGCTCGATCTACCCAATTAAGATATGACTTTATATAAGTCAGCCTAATAACATG
>OU503055.2:9613440-9627789 GCA_912172775.2 Fraxinus pennsylvanica
TTAGTATTTCCAACTAAGTTGCATTCAGAAATGAGCGTAGAAAGATTTATATCTTGCTTCTTATTAGAAAGGATGTCATGTTCTATTACATTGGCCTGATGAGTTTTTTCCTTCACATTCTTTGGTTTCCAACAATCCTTGAATTGATGTTCTGCCTTGCCACAATTATAACAATTGCCTTTGAACTTCTTAGGAATCTTTGAAGAACCAATTTGTCTTTCACCATTGTGCTTATAATTTGAAGTTCTTGAACTTGAGATATGACAGCCTTGCTGTCAACCATTTTTTAATCCAAAAATCGACCGAATATGATTTTCTTTGTACCTGCATCTTTGATTTATACTTAATGTCCAAAGACTCCCACAGTTCTTTTGTAGACTTTGCATTACAATACACATTATATAATGTGTTGTCCAGTTCGTTTAGTATATAATTTCTACAAAGAAAATCTGAATGCTTTCACGTATCAACTGTAGCCAATTTCTCAACATCACTTTCTTACTCGACGTATGAAGGTGCATCTTTTTTGAGAAACTTCGCCAAACATATTGTTGTTAGATAAAAAATTATTTTTTGTTACCAATGCTTAAAATCAGACCCATTAGACTTCTCGAGTTATTCTCCGGTCGTATTAGGAAATATAGTACCGGAAGTTTCTATTTTTGGAAGCACAGTCAAAAGATAAATAGTAAGAAGGAGAAGAAACAAAACAAACTAGAATAACAAATTCATTTAAGCTTGTTGCAACGGGAGTGTAAATTCCTCTTTCGGACAATAAGAATATAATACACTTACAGAATTACCGTAACTTAACTTGAATAGCTTAACGAGATGATCAAAATGATCAGAAAGTTAATTTGAGCCTATAGACTTCACGATATTTCTTTAAAACGATTTTGGTTCCTTGTAGGTGCTAAAGAAATTTAGCAATTGTTTTCCAAAATACGATGAATTTTGTCTCCTAAGGGCTCAACAATATGCAAGAGTTCCAACGAACTCAATGAATTGTTTTCACTTCAAGAACAGTATCAGAACGACGAGATGATGAGATTAAAAATAGAGAAAGTTTTTAATGAAAGTGATACATTTTTTTGGCAGCGGGGCAGCTATTTATAGATTCATTCGTGGTCATTCGAACATCTTTTAAACCTTTTCAGAACAGTTTTTATTGTTTAGACAGTCTTCCAAACCCGAGCTGACATCATTGTTCAAAATGAAATACTGCGTCTGCTAAGTATGTTAATAGACGTCTATTACATCGGTAATTAGACAACCTAGACCAAAAAATTATCCGAAAATAAGCCAATCGAAAATTAATTTCATTAAGTACCTAAGAATTTGATTAATTATAATTTTACCCAAAAATCTAAATATTTTTTTTAAAAAAAGATAATATATTACAAAACCTCACCTGAACACAACACGAACCGAACAGAACTTGGGCTTGTGATCGTGTCGTACTGAGTCGGCCGGATAGACGGCGATAGCGGCGCATGCCCACATGTGGGCTTTGGACCGAACTCAATAAGACCCACTAAAATCGAAGCTCAATGTTGACCGAATTCACCAATTAACAAATCATTTCCAGCAAAACTATCACTAACCTTCATTAGTTTTGATTGTTATTATAGGAGATGGGAATCATACAATTCTTTGGACACTTGTTCATTGTGACAATCAAATCGCTATCCTAATTGCTCATAATGATATGTTCAAGAGCTTATAAAATTTTGGAATTTATAAGATAATTTTTACAGATATAAATTGAAAAAGTATTCAATTAGAGCGATATCTAATCGTGACTCTTAAATTGTAAATAGTGCATATCAAACAGTTATTTTATTTCTGATTTATTGTGACTATTAAAAAAGGTATATTTTGAAAGCCGTGACGTTTTGATAAGATCGGTTTAGACCATTAAATATGAAAATGTGTAATCTAATTGTTCAAATGGATTTTTGTCGAAAGATGCAACAATTTCGAAGAGACACTTGAAAACCTGTAAGTATGGACATTTCATTATAAATTTCTAACACCAAATATATTTAAAAAATAAAATTGATTTCTAAATTCTTTCATAGCTTCAAAATATTCAATTTTATTTTGTTGATATTAAATTTTGATCGAATTATTTTCAAAAATAAAATTTCGTCCGAGCAATTTTAGTTTGTGTGTATACTACTTGTGAAAAATACTGTTGCACTCTGGTTCTTCCGTCAAAATTAATATTGTACTATATAAAATTTGGAAGAAGTGCTGTATCTTGAGATACAGATTTCCAATTGATCTTGTTAGTACCAGTTCGGGTGGTGAAATCAATCCTGAAGAGATATACATTAGCATACCTATCTCATTTAATCTCCTTCTAATTTCTAGATTTCAGTGAGTTGCATTTTGTGTATATTTGGTTTCGATATGTCGAAACTTTAATTCATATTTTGAAACAGTAAATCATGATTTTATCATTTTTTTCATGCACATGCTTTTGATTAAAAGAACTATAATTATGCACCTTTATCCAATATAAAACAAATTGGAAACTATATTGTCATTTTATTCGTCAATATATTATATATAATACTCTCTCAACTTTGTAACCTCAGCTAATTAGGCTGCTGATACTTTCATTATAATAGCTCCTTTACCTAGAATAATTTATTACTTGATTGACAAACTCATGTTGAATGTTATTTAAATTCGCTCTATCATAAACACCTTTATGGAAATTCATTCTACCTAACCTATATTGTAGCGAGAGCTTACTTCAAGTGTCATATCAAGCGTTCTCCAACAATGGTGGACATTCGGAAAGTAGCATAAAGTGGGATAGTGCTTATCATAATTACTGACCTTAAAATAATTTATTTTGATTAAGATTGTAAACGCCGAAATGGATTACGGCTCATTATTAATGTAAATTTAACTAAGTAGTGGTGTTGTCTGAATTTGTCAACTGAAAAATTATTTAAGGTCAAAGAAAAAAATAAAAAAATAATGTTATATAGCATTAATAGTGCTCAGCACCATTTTAGGTGACAAAGAAGTTAATGTCATGTTGATTTGTGATGCATTTTGGGCAATATAACAGAGATGTCATATGGACTGATGTTGATCCCTATTATTTGAGAGAATGTTAAAATAGACTTATTTCTAAGAAATAAAAATCATTGGTATCAAAAGGTTCTTAAAGAATGCACCCGTAACCTAATTTTGATTTATGAGCATGCAACATAGGCACGCACAAGAAAATGACAATCCCATTATGAAAAAAATTCCACCATTTAAGTAGTACGTTTGAAAATGGTTTATGGACGGTCGATGTAACGTTTGGGGTCCACAGATTTCTAGAAACCAACTTTTACTCACAGTTTTTGAGACTTATTCACGTATATAAAATCAATAAAGTAATTTTATTAACAATAAATAAAATAATGACAAACAATATATCTTGGTTAGACAACAAAAGCATAGTTTTTCTAATCAATTATGCTACGTGTACATCATTGTGCCACGTGACAACACACAATAATGAACAATTAAAAAAAAAAACACTTTTTTCGTCCACAAATTTTTGAAAGAGGAAATTACACCATATGTCATTTTGTCATAATGGAATTACCAAAATGTCACATTTTAAAACTAGTTGCAAGAATGTCAATTTGACATTTTTACCCCTCTGCATAATTTAAATACCTTACATGTCTTGCATTGATTGAGATTTGACTACTTGTACAATTTATCATAACCAAAAGGTCAAAACATGGAAAAAGAAATGGGGAAATTATTTTAATTTGTAAAATCTTTCACAACCCTCCTCTGCCCACAGAAAGAGAACGAGAAAGATGAAGACAACATTCACCACCCACCGTGAACCACCCACTACCGGCCAAAGCGAAAGACAGAGTAAGAGAGAGAAAGATTAAGAGAGAACTCCACCGCCCAACGAAGAGGAAACCGACTGTCCACTCACTCCTTACTCAATCGACTCACCGAAAAAGGTTGATTGTGTAAGTCAATGCTTTGACATTTTTTCCCTAACTTCCTGAAATTTTGTGATATGCATTTTTTCATTTGCATTTGGGTTTGTAGTGAAGTAATGACTTTGGTGATTTTGTGTAATTTTCTGAATCTTTGACTCTCTCTATATCGATTTTTGCATCTGAGTTTTTTGAATTATCGGAGAAAATGGCTGTGGAGGAAATTAGAGGAAAAAGTGGGTGTGAGAACGAAAATTATGACAATTTCCCAATGGGTACGTGTGTTCTTGCGGTTCATGATGATCCAACTTGCTTGAGGGTATTGGTTTGGAGAATTGTTGATTGGTAATATAGATTTATGAAGAATTGTTTGACCTACTTTTTTTTCCCCAAATTTTAAGGGATTTCTGAATGTTGTTGGCTATTCACCCATACATGGCTTAATTGAAATTATTCAAAAATGTAATTTCATTCATTTCGAGATTTTGTTTCTAGCTGAATTGTTCTGTTGCTTCAAGAGATCTTAGATTTTAAATTGAGGGTTTTTGAATGTAAATGCCACCAGCTTGTGAACCTTCTACCATCTTAGTATGTGTCACCACTTCGTGTGCAATGGTTTACCTCAGCAAATTATATGCATATGAGTGACTTGTGAACATGTGTTCCGTCGTGCCCGACAGTTAGCTGTAGTCGATGGGTAAAATACGAATAGGCAAACTGCCGTTCCCGACAGTTAGCCTCAGACATTCTCGGCAGTTGAGTAAATTTGGTACAGGTCAACTGTCGATCCCGACAGTTAGATGCAGTAACTCTCAGTAAATGACTGCCTTATGAAATAATGTGAAGCACATATGTTCCATTTCTCATTACATCTTCGTCACATGTCCTTTTATAGATTGTTCATATTGCATCGGGTCAGTAGTTTCACGTCATTATATGGTTGACGTATATATGTTGATTGTTATTTGTTTGCATCCGTGTGTATTGGCTTCGACATTGATGACGTGTGATTAGCTGACCCTTTTTCGCCTTCTTATTCATTGTAGAGTCCATGGAGTTCGAATTCTTGGTTCCGGAAGATGCAAGGTTGCGTGCACGTATATCCCAGCGAAGTAACCTCAAGTACGTGCAAAGGGTGTTTGAACACTTTGACGAACGACAGCGCCACGACTACCAAATTGTTTTGTGAACGTCTATGTAATGTGACTTAGATTTTCTGGTTTTGTGAACGTTTCATTTAATTTCATTCTTCACGAATTTGAGTTCAAGATTGTTTTGTAATGTTGATCCTGGTTAATGGCACCTTAAATTTTGTGTTTAAGTAAATTTTGTGGTAGGATGTGTTACAAATACATCTTAAACGACGGCCTCGAATTTTGTACGTTTTATTCGTGGAGCCCTTATTTATGTTAATATTACATTCATCCAAGTATTTTGTGCATATTTAGTAATGATCATTAATCAAATCCGGAGGCAACAATGTCCCCTCTGCACTGTGTTTGCCTCGTGAAAATTTGATGTCTTGTTCAAACTGTTGAGAAATACAGAGAACATCTGTCGGGATAGACAGATTAAGTGTCGGGGTGTGTTGCAAACTATGTATGTCATGTCGGTTTAAGCACGCACAACCATAATTCAAAATGAGGACACGGATGATCACATGTTATACGTTAGAGCAATAATGAAACTAAAATGCACATATATGATGAGGGGATGCCACTGGAATGGTTAGGTGGCCGGTACATTAACAGACAAAACAACGTAATTACATATGTTAATTCCCCAATACATTAAAAGACAAAACAACGTAATTACATATGGTAGGTGGTCAGTACATTAACAGATAAAACAATGTTATTATATATAAAAACGTCAATTGGGTTGCGTTACATTGGTGTTCGTGCATGTGGTTCGATTATGACCAAATCTGCCACAACGAGTGCAGCGCCGTAGTCATTGCCATGCCAAGACTTGAGGGCTCGACTTCTAAAATAGTAACGCATATTGTAGTTTCCTTATGAACCGATATGTACCAACTGAGGTCTTCGTCTTCGCGTATTTCATCCAAAGGTATATTCAAGTTCAGGAATCTGAACTTCAATTCAATTTCACTGCGCAGATCAACAATACCGAGTTTTTCTTTCAACCGTAAAGTATGTTCGGCTGCCGTAATATTTGTTGGCACTAAAATGGAAGTGGTTTGGTTGTTCCCTCTCCACTTCCATTCGTCGTCCACATTTGTGAAATTTTCCCCGTAAGAGACGATGAATCTCAAATCATCACTCATACCTGAAATGTTGGGATTGCAACTGTAAGAAGTCTGCACAATCAAATAAATGTACATTGAATACCATCAAATGTGGAAAACTACTAATCAAGATTTTCAACAGTTCTCAAGTGTCAAAATCGACAGTTGAATTGTGTATCCCGACAGTTTGTAAACTGTCGAATTCGGCAGTTTAACTGTCGAGGCCCGACGGTTTGAAACACTATATTCGACCAGTTAAAGTACAAACAGACGGCTGTAAGCTTCAAAACAGTTACTGTACAAATTTTTAGGAGGACATTAATGTAGAATATTAATGGTGATAATCAATCTCATGTATATAATCCGAAAACTTCTGAGAACAGTGGATTATGCAGTTTTAGAGAGAAAAAAGTTATTGACAAGCAAGAAAGAAGGCATAAACCAAGAGGATTTTCATCCAAGACTCAAGATTTCAAGATTTAAATTCAAGTTTTTGGATGATATCTTCTCCTAAACAAATTTTTTGCTATTTAATTTGATCCATGCTATGCTAGATTTTCATTGTACTAGGAGAATGATGATCATCACTATGTGAACTTTTAATGCCTTATTTTGCAATTGTCACATTAAGACATGAATATTATATGTTGAATGATTTATATACACTCTAATGTCTCCATAATTAAATGCATGTAATTATGTGAGTATGGGTGATCTATTCCATGCATTTGAAAGAAGAGAATTAGATTCAATAAGGTATAAATCATCATAGGGTCCGATAGGGAATAGAAATATACCGCTATACTTTACGTAAATCTTTAAGTGTTTAGAAATCGTCATGCATTCTCATATATTGCATTTGTCATAGAAATATAGTCAAATGGTATGCGAGAATATGTTCAATTCTACTCGAGAGAGATTATTGAATATGTTAGAAACATTGATTCTTCAACTAAATCGTCGTGCTGTCAAATTGTAAAATAAGAGTTGAACATGAACTTGTTTGGTGATTCGGGATCCTAGTGCATTTTTCATACATTAATTTCTTCAACTTTTTGCATTCAAGATCATTTTGATTTATTTAGTAACCTTAGTTTAAATGTATTTTGGTCGTAGTTTAGTTATAAAATTCAAATCTTCAACTATCTTGAGTTAAATAGATTCGGTTAAGATCTCNAGTTAAATAGATTCGGTTAAGGTTTTGGTAACAGAAATCAAATTAAATCAATTCTCGTGAGACGATACTATAAAATTTTACAATTTTCACTTTATTACTTGTCAACGAACCATGCACTTGCGGTGATTTACAAAGCGAACATATTTTTCGTGAACAATGTGGTTTGTGTATGTGATTTGTGTTGTTGACGCGGAAATCATAAGGCTAGCATTCAATGAGTTTTCTTGTTCTTTTTGTGATTAGTTCGATTTGGAGAAAATTATGATGTGGTAAATGTTGAGTGATTATGTTTCTTACTATGCTTGGCGCTGGTGAGTGAATTTTTATGCTATTATAAAAATTTTCATATGGTGGAAGATTCGACAGTCCATAAAACTTTATCTTTGTGTCCTCCTGCGGTGTAATGTGCTTCTGTTATTTCAATGAACAAATGCTACCTGCGAAATGAGGTTGGAGCATTCTTCCCTACTTTAACTCTAGTGTAAGAATTAGTGAAGGATTTAAGAACGTAGTTTTACGAAGAAAAGATCAAATGAGAATCGAAATAGCCAGGAATCCAAATTCCATACATGTCTTTCTTTAAGAATATTTGTAGGTATCTGAAGCCATGCAATTGTTGGGAGATTTTTGTGTCACGCGTCCCACGTTGTACCTCTCACCATCCCCACGTTCTGAGTGGAGGACCTCCACTTGTCCAGCAGTTGGTTGTGTCCATAATAACTATTGAATGGTTTCCATCCAACTCAATGATATTTTTATAGTTCAGTTCTAACGCTTATTGCTGTTGCTGCCGCTATAAAATTGCCTATGTTTCCGCTGGATGTCAAGAATGCTTTATGTATTGGAGGGCGTTGGGTGTGGAAAGGGCTAGCTTAGACCGGGCAGGGGGTGGGTCAGCTGAATCAATCCAATCAATTGCTTTCACTCGCGTTAAAGGGAGGGCCTCATAGTGGTAGACGGCCTAGCATGAGGTGCTCTACGTAGAGTGTAGATTGAGTTGTCTTTTCATTGTCGACCATTGTAAATAATTGTTGGTGCATCTAATATCACTAGTCCCTTTACCTCTTGTCGATCTATCGATACCACATCTTCATTCCTCTACATTAATTGACGATTTTTTTGTCACAAATCGACATTTGGTACAATACAAGTGGATCAAGCAATCCAAATGACATATGGTAATGAAATATTGTACAAATGGCACCCCATGTGTGGGCTTGATTTTGGGAGGAAATTCCCTCCCCCCCAAATTCAAAATTTTTACATATATAAGGAGGTGAAATCTATATTTTACTCCCACACTTTCCCTTTCAAAAATTGTATCTTCTTCAAACTCTCAATGTGGCTTCTTCCTCTTCTCTTCCTTCGTCTTAGTTTTTTTTTTTTTTCTTTTTGGTTCTCTTTCCTCCTATTATGTATTAAACCATCTTAACTTTTTCATCCGACGAAAGTGAGAGTGAGGGGGTGAGCAAATCAATCGACCTATCGTCGGTCGATGGTTGAATGGCGTGGGTTGTCCATTGACCAGCGCTGACCTATCTACTGCAAGGCTAGTCGACAGTCGACTTTGACCGCCCTACCAACAGCATCCCAACGGGTTGATCGACTCTTCCAAAACTTTGATAATTCAACTTATTCGGCCGAACTTCATTCCTTCCAACCATGTTTTCCAAAAAACACATTGGCGCAACTAAGTCTTTGAGCCAAAACTTGGAAATTGGATGAGATCGGCAAGCGAGGTAGTTGTTCTCAAGATGTTCGGTGTTCCACGGCCTGCCTAGTGGTTTTCCTTTCAAGTCCTTTAGGCTACAAGCCCTTTTCCAAGGCAATGGATTACCTCGTATGGTCCCTCCCAATTTGACCCAAGCTTGGACGAAGGGTGCCCCACTGCTACTGTTTCCTTTAATACGAGATCTCCCAGCCGCAAAACTCTTGGAATCACCATTCAATTAAAGAATTTGATGACCTTTCGCTTGTACGTCGCCATCCTTATAGTTGCTTTCTCTGTTACCCCCTCAAGTAGGTCGAGCTCCACTCTGGTAGCCACGATGTCGAGCTGCTTGACTTTTATTCTGCCAATTTCACTTAGGATTTCCACTGGGACAAAGGCTTTCATTCAGAAAGATATTTTGAAAGGTGTTTCTTCAGTTGGTTCTCACAGGGTCGTGTGATCCGCCCATAACTCATCAAGTAATTCATCTACCCAAAGCCCATTTTTCTTTTCCAATCTCGTCTTTAAATCCTTTAATATCGTCTGGTTTGTTACTTCTACCTACCCATTACACTGGGGTTAACCAAATGAAGTGAGTCTGTGATCTATGTCATAACTTATAGACCTTAAAGCCGTGATTGTCGAACTATCTACCACTGTTAGTATTGAGGACTCTCGGCATGCTAAACCTGCATATAATATTTTTCCAAGTGAAACTCTACACTTTAGCCGTAATGATTATGACCAAAAATTCCATCTCGGCTTATTTAGTGAAATAATCAATGACTACTGGCAAAAAATTTCACTGCCCTTTGGCCACATGCAAGGGCCCTAGAATATCCATTTCCCATTAAAAGGGCATATCCTAAAAATAGTTGACTATTGCTCGGTTGGAATATGAATCAATGACACTGACATGCATCACACTTTCTTACTAACTCTTTGGCATCCTCTTTCATTGTAAGCCAATAGTACCCTGTTGCAGAGCTTTAAACGTGAGGGTAGTCTCCCTTTGATGATTGCCACAAATTCTCGCATGTATCTTGAATAATACTTCTGTGCCTCAGTTAGGTGCAAGCACCTTAAGTATGGCATGGTGAATCCTCGTTTGTGGGGTTGTCCATCGATAATTACTCGAATTTTTAGTCTTCTCACCTAGGATACGTCTTTTGGTAGTTTTTCTTCCATAAGGTAATCGATTATGGGTCCGTCCAACTTTTCTCATGTTCCATGTTCGCTATGTCAACTATGTGCAGAATGCTCGACTGTCCTAGGATTTGTACATTTGCAGTGCTAGGAAGATTTTTCGGGTTTGCGGATGCAAGCTTGGACAAAGCGTCGGCTCGTTCGTTATCTTTGAGGGGGACCTTGGTCATCTTGAAACTTGCAAATCCTCTTTGCAGGTTCCCAACTTTTATCAAATAAGCTGCCATTTTCCCGTCCCTTGCTTCGAATTCTCCCCTCACTTATTCGAATATAAAATGAGTCACTGCAAATATCTGTATACGATACCCTAGGTCTAGTTGCCAAGCCCAGGACCATGAGTACTGCCTCATACTCAGTATCATTATTTGTTGCCTGGAACTCGAAGTGCAAAGAATAGTCCAACTCTTCATATTATAGTCCTATCATAATGATGTCTGGTCCGAAACCTTCACTGTGCAGGGACCCGTCCACAAAGATTTTTTGACCCAATTTCTGTCATATGGGATGGTTAGATGGGTATGTAAGCTCTACGTTAAATTCCGCTAAAGCTTGTGCTTTGATAACCGTTCTGGCTTAAACTCGATGTCAAATTCACTTAACTCAACTGTCTACATTAACATCCTCCCAGAAGTTTCAGGTCGATGCAAAATTTACTTGATGGGCTGACCCGTCATGCCTTGTATTGTATGAAACTGGAATTACAACCTTAACTTTCTGATTGCCACAATCAACGCAAACACTAGTTGCTCTGCAAGGCTATACCATATTTTCGAGCCTCTCAACACTTCGTTGACATAGTAGACTGGCTTCTGTACCTTTGAATATTCTTTCACTAGCACTGTACTAACCACATGATTTGATACTGCTAAGTATAAACATAAGACATCCCACAGCCTAGTCAAGATCGGTGGTTGTTGTATTGATTGTTTCAAGGATTCAAGAGATTCCTCACATTCTCTCCATTCAAAGTTGGTAGAGTTCCCAATTAACTTGGAGAAGTGGTAACACTTATCTGCTTCTCAACTCATTAAATGATTCAACGTTTTTGCTACCCGTCATGATAGCCTTAGGACTTCCTTCCTACTTTTAGAGCTTTTTATTTCTAGAATAGCTCGAATCTTATCTGGGTTTGCTTCAATGACTCTTTGTGTTTTCATAAAACCTAAGAATTTTTCACTAGCTGTACATAAGACACACTTCTCAGGACTAAATTTTAGCCTATTTCGTCAGACGAAGTCGAACACTTTTAATAAATTGGTCACATGGTCGTTGGCCTTGGTACTCTTGACTACTATGTCATCAACGTATGCTTTAATAACATTCCCAACTAGGTCTCTGAAGACGTTATTCACCATTTGTTGATAGATTACTTCGGCATTTTTCAAACTAAAAGGCATAGCCGTATAACAGTGCGCTCCAGAATCAATTATGAAAAATATTTTCTATTGGCCCGACTCGGCCATGGAGATTTAATAGTACCCAAAAAAGGCATCCAGAAAACTTAATCTTTCGTGACCAGATGTGGCATCCACCATGACTAGTTGGGAGTTTCATAACTTGATGATAAGTGGAAGTAATAGCACCAGCAACATTTAGCAATGGTCTACTGTAGATTACATTATATGTCATGAGGGTCTTGACAACCAGAAAATTTGCCAAGATCGCTACGCTTGTAGGATAAGTGCCCAATGTCACTCGGAGTTGCACAACTCCTTCTGGTATAACAATACCCCCTCCGAATCCTTGGAAGGGGGTGGTACTACTCTCAATTTTTTTGGGAAAATTTTCAATCCTTCAAATACTTCCTAAGTAAGGACATTTACTACGCTACCACCATCGGTCAACACCCTCTCGACATCGTAATCTGCTATGTCACTGACGATCACAAAAACATCTTCATGGGGGGTTGCCACGCTAGTTAAATGTTCCTCACTAAAAGTGATGCTTTGATTGAACCTCACCTTCTCTTTAAGTGAGCATAACTCTTTCTATCTGAGTTTGAATCCCCATCTACTGCGATCACTCCAACTATCATATTTATCATACCTGTCATAGGTGGTGAGCGATGTCAACCTTTTCTTACCTCAATCATTCTTTACGTACTTAGTCAAGAGCCCCTGCTTCAAGAGACACTCGATCTCTTCCTTCAAATGGGTACATTCTTCTATGTCATGTCCATAGTCCTTATAGAAGTGGCAATACCTGATCTCGTCTCTCTTGTTAGCGGATGTTGTCATTGGTTTTGGCCAGTCAAGCTCTTTACATCTCGAATTTCCATCAACACCTTAGCCTGTAAAGTATTCAAATGAGTGAAGGTCTTGACCTCCTCTCGTATCTACCTAATAGATCGATCTTGAGCGTACCCCTTATTGATGGGCTCATTTTTTGGCTTATCTTTGTCAGTGGGTTTTCGCTTGTGAATTTTTACCTCCCATCCTTCTTTGAGATTTTTGTGACCTTCTCTTCTTTCTTCGCTTCAACGTACTTGTCACTCTTTTTCAGCAGGTCATATATAAATTATTGGGGAGGTTTTGGAGAGTGACAATTTTAAGGCCAGGTTCCGCATCCCATTCATCAACGTTGTTACCACTGCAGACATTTGAAGGCTCTTTATGCAAAGTGTCGTCTAGCTAGAAATAGCTAAGTATCCCTGTAAGATTTATCTTTCTCTTGTACAACCTGCATCAATCCAATGGTTGTTTCCTCTTCTTCTTGCTACTCAAGTAAGCCACAAAACTCCTAGAGAATTCATCAAATGTTTTGATAGATTGGGGTACCAAAGTGGCCACCTAGTCTCTGCCCTCCCTGTTGAGTGTCGGGGAAAAAGATCGGCACATCACAGCACCTGGGACTACATAGAGTCTCATTAAATTAACAAAAGTTCGTAAGTGGTCTAGCGGATCCGTGACTCTGTCGTATGCCTCTATCATCAGCTATTTAAAACCTTTCAGTAGAGCTATGATCTCATGTGGAAATGGGTCTTCTTTTAAAACCATTTGTATAGCTTTTACTTCATCTTGGATAATACATTGTCTATCTTTTGGGAAATCATTTCCTCCCTCTTTTGTTCCAAGTCTATCATAGGTCGAGGAACCTATAGAACTGCAACCCTTGTAGCCCCCAAGTCTCATATTGCTGGCTGAATAACAGGTGGGACAATCGCTTGTGCCACTTGAGACGGTTGCTCGGGTATGACCTCCGATAGGTTCTATGGTGGGACTATGGCTCTCTGCGATTGATTTTGTAAGAGGGTCATCATGTCTGCTAGTTGAGCTTTCAGAATACTGAATTGGCTTTACGTCACATAATGCGTCAGCAGTGGTGGATTGTGACCCCTTGCAATGGACTCCAACTTTGCCTTAGTCGTATTCCCGACCATGCACGTTTAACTCTTAGTCTGTCTCCTTGACATAGTTTTTCTGTTCATTGGGTTCCCACAAACGACCCAAATGAAATGGTTCCGAAACAAGCCTTCGAGCCTTCCTGGTGGTGCAAGGTTCTTCTGCTACTCCAATGAACAATTGTTACTTGCGAGGTTGCCCCCATTTTACCTTCGGCGTGAGAATTATTTAGGGATTTAAGAACGTGGTCTTAGGAAGAAAAGATCGAACGTATATTAACATAGTCGAAGTTTCAAGATCCATACTTGTCTCGCCTTAACGTCCCTCCAGCATTTACATTTGACAAGATTTAAAAACGAGGACGTTTCAAACACTTTTGACTGTATCGGACGTCCAGTACACATACTGGACGTCCGGTATGATAAAAAATGCCCCTCGTTTCATAATTAAAAATTCAATTATCCCTCAAAAATTCAACATAATTAATTATTTTTTAAAAATTGTATTTTGATTTGAGATCTTGACTAAGAATCGTTCCTCGCTCATAATAAAATGCAAATTGGCTAGCAAGAGAATAAGAGGATTAAGAGAGAGAATTTAAGAATCAAGTCTCCTTTTGTTTTTATGCAGAATTGCTTCATACGGGCTGAAGAGTGTTAACTGATTTATGTATTATAAATTATTATTGT
>OU503055.2:9637770-9666070 GCA_912172775.2 Fraxinus pennsylvanica
CATCCAAATGAGGCGTATCATCGAAGTTAAAGAGTCGAAGACTCTAGAATCTCATCCAATGGCGAGTGGTGTGCCAAGTGTCAACAATCCAGCCATTGTCTCAAAATAATAAAAGTGTCATTCCAGAAAACACGACTTTAGTAATAGAATTGTTGGAAGCACAATTAATCGGCAGGTCACAGGTTCGAGACCCAATAAATGATAACAAATTTAATTGCAACTTAAACTATGCTTACTAAAAATAGTTGGCTTTAAATGTGTGAAGTGAAGTACATGTTGAACACTTAAATTATTGTCATTAGCCTTGCAAAGAAGATAGCTTGGTTCTATGAAAAGAAATATATATATATATATATATTTATAGCTGCCATGGAAGTGTAGTAGACAATTTGGTTCCAGTTGTTTGTACATTCAATATACCCATTCTCAAGATGTTGATTTTATTGCAACGATTGAAATTCAATTTTAGACATGTAACAAATTTTCAATGACCATTATTTTTAAAGCAGATTCAGAGTACCCAAAAGTTATCTAGATCAAGTTGTTCATACCACACGTGTAAATTTTCATTTCACAATATCTAATGTAATCATACAATTAGCCCAGTTTCACTACAATTAAATGCGTTTTTTGATACGGATATTCCCATACATGTTTAGTGATGGATGTTGGTTTTAAATTTTTTTAATCCAAAAAAAAAAAACCTTACAGGCATATTTAGTGACAAAAACAAGTGGTTTCATGAAGAACTGTCGCCAATACACCAAAAAAGTTACGTAAATTCAAAAATTCTAATCGTGACCAAGAATGATGGATCATGTTTGGTAAATGTTAATAACCTTAAAAATAATAAAACGGACATGAGAATTATCGATAGAAAACGGCTGTGACAAATGTTAATAAATCCATCATCATTTTCACTTAATTTTTCATTGTTCAATACAAAAAGTAAATGACTGGTTGGGTGATAAATTATATCTCCTATTACAATATTCTAATAAATTTATCACCACGACATAATATTGATGTATGAGTTATTGACAATGTGCATAATGTGTTCATAAACCTCCTACTATTATTATCCTTTTTCCTTTAGAAAGACTATTAAAGTCTTGCTCCTTAATAGTAAGGTCATCAAGTCATACTTTGCTTACTATCACCACGGCATAATATTGATGCATGAGTTATTGACAATGTGCAATGTGTTCATAAACCTCCTGCTATTATTATCCTTTTTCCGTTAGAATGATGATTAAAGTCTTGCTCCTTAATAGTAAGGTCATCAAGTCATACTTTGCTTACTATACATTTTATGAAAATATGAAGAGGGAGAGAATTGGGGAAGAAGAGCTCTTGGCGGGAGAATTAGTTAAATGCCAAATTTAATACCAACAATATAAACTGTACAAAATATATAGGAAAAGGAATAAATGGAAAAGACTCAAATACCCTCCTACAATTTACAAATTCTTCAACACTCCCCCTTAAGATGGAAGATGTAGATTCAAAACTCCCATCTTGGATATCAATTGCTTGAATCTAACTCCTCCTAATGCCTTAGTTAATACATCAGCTAGCTGGTCTTGTGAGGTAACATGTAGCGTTTTAATTTCTCCAACTTGAACTTTGTCCCTCACAAGATGGCAATCAATCTCTATATGTTTTGTCCTCTCGTGAAAAACAGGATTGCTTGCAATGTGAATGGCTGACTGACTGTCACAAAACAACAAAGTTGCTCGATCATGCTTAACAATTATGTCTACAAGTATGTTTCTTAACCAACTTAATTAGCACACTGCAGCAGCCATGGATCTGTACTCAACTTCTGCTGATGATCTAGAGACAGTGTGTTGCTTCTTCGACCTCCAAGAAAACAATGAATTCCCTATAAAGACTCCATAGCCAGTGACAGACCTTCTGGTATCTGAACAGGATGCCTAATCAACATCACAAAAACCTTTAAGTATGAGATCTGGCTTGCTTTCAAATAGCAAGCCTTGTGCTGGTGTACCTTTCAAATATCTTAGTAAGTGATGTGCAGCTTCAAGATGTGGTTGCCTTGGTGATTGGAGATATTAACTAAGCACCTGTACTGCATACGATAAGTCGGGCCTAGTGATTGTTAGATATAAAATCCTTCCTATCAATCTTCTGTATGCACCTACATCTTCAATCAATTCTCCTTGATCCTTACTCAGCTTCAAATTTTGAGGCAATGGATATTTTGCAGGCTTGGCTCCAAGGTATCCAGTATTAGTTATCACATCCAAAGCATATTTCCTTTGATTCACAGTTCTGGCTATTTCAAGCCTAAGAAAGTGTTTTAAAACCCCCAAGTCCTTTAATTTGAATTGATCATTTAGCTCCTTCTTGAATTTCCCAATGTATGATATATCATTGCCCCATATGATAATATCATCTACATAAATGAGCAAGATAGTGAAAGTCCCATTTTGTCTGTTAAATGGGGAATAATCACATTTTGATTATGTAAAGCCTTATGAAACAAAGTATGCAGTCAGCTTAGTATTCCATTGTCTAGAAGCCTGCTTGAGTCCATAAATGGACTTGTTCAATTTGCACACTAGGTTTTCCCCAGACTCCCTCTACTACTCATAACCCTTAGGCATGATCATGTATACCTCCTCTTCAAGTTCACCATAGACGAATGCATTGTTGATAGCTAATTGGTGAAGATGCCAACCCATATGAGCAGCAACTGCCAATAAGCATTTCACTTTTAACAGCTTAGCAACATGGGAGAAGGTTTCTTCATAGTCTAGGCTAGCTTGTTGGGTGAATCCCTTTGCAACAAGCCTGGATTTCTTCCTCTCTTCAGTACCATCAGAGTTCAATTTTACTTTGAAAACCCATTTACAAGCTACAGGCCGTTTATGTGCAGGCAAAGGGGTAAATGTGCAAGTATTATTGGAAATCAATGCTTGATATTCAAGATCCATAGCCTTGCACCAATCTGGGTATTGGGAAGCCTCTTCATATGATCTAGGCTCAAGAGTAGTGGACAAAGCTACTGTAATTCAAGTACTCAGATATAGGATATTGTTTTCCAGCCCTTTGACCTTTCACCATGGATTCTGATTGGATAGTAGGCACTTGAGATGTGAGATTGCAGTGGTAATCCTAAAGGTAAGCTGGGGATCTTTTGGGTCTATTTGATCGTTTGATAGGAAAATCTGAGTTTGGAACTGGAGTTGTAATCGAAATAGATGTGAGTGTTAGTTTGAAGAAAATCAAATCAATTAGGGACAGAGTCAACAGGTGAAATGTCAGCAGTGGAAATGAGTTCATTACCTGAATTTGGAATAGACTCATCAAGTAATGGATTATCACTAGACACTGGAAATAAATATGGATCAGGTGGGGAACAAATATCAGACTTTGACAAGGAGGCAAGAAATTTAGGATGGTGAAAGTAGAATATTTTCTCATAGAAGATCACATCTCTAGAAGCAAAGACAGTATAGTTTGTCAAATTATAAAGTTTGTAGGCCTTCATGCGATAAGGATAACCTATAAAAATGCATGGAATGGCTCTAGGATCGAATTTAATCCGATTTCTTTTGAGACTCGAAGCATAACATAGGCACCCAAATACCTTGAGATGAGAATATGAAGGTGCAATTTGATGTATCATTTCATAAGGGGTTTTGTTTTCAAGTATCAAAGTAGGAGTTCTATTGATCAAATATGTGGTAGCAAGAACAGTTTTTCCCCAAAATTTGTGAGATAAATTGGCCTGGAACTTTATGGCTCTGGCAATAAGAGATGCTAATGTTTTCTCTCCACTATCCCATTTTGCTGAGGGGTTTCGACACAGCTGAATTGATGAACGGTACCATTAGATTGGGAAAAATCACTCATATGAAATTCAGATCCAGTGTCAGATCTGAGAACTTTTATTACAATCAAACTGAGTTTGAATCATGTGATTGAAAGAATAAATGATAGGACGAGTTTGAGATTTTTCTTTCATAAGATAAGTCCAAGTCATCCTAGAGTAATCATCAACTATTGTAGAAAGTATCTAGATCCATCTATTGAAGGAATTGAGTAAGGTTCCCACATATCGCAATGAACAATGTCAAATCTTTTGAAAGCTCTAGTTTCACTTCTTGGAAAAGGCAATTTATGTTGCTTGGTTGTGGGACAAATAGTACAATGTAAGTGCTTATTGAAGGTAATGGAAGGAACTAAATTGTGTAAGATAGATAATTTTGAAATAGGGAGGTGTCCCATTCTACAATGCCACATATCAATATTAGTGCTCACATTGAGATCACTAATGGAGTTACACAAAAAATGTCTTGCATATGGAATTAGAAGAAACAGGAAAGCTATTATCAGGGATAGCTGTAGGCTGAGAGATGGGATGTAAGCAATTGAGTTGTTGAGTGGGATGTTGGAATGCATACAGTCCATCTTCAAGTTTGCCCATTCCAATCGTCCTCCGTGTTAAAAGATCCTGGACAAAACAATATTGATGCAAAAATATCATAAAGCAATCATGTCTAAGAGTCAATTTGCTAGCTGAAATCAAGTTGAATGTGAAACAAGGCACCACCAACACTTCTGTTAAAATTAAGTTCTCAGATAACCTGACTGTTCCAACATGAATAGCTTCAGCAATATCACCATTAGGTAACTCAACATCTGCCTTAATCTTGTTTGAAATAGAAGTTAAACACCAAACAGAACGTACCATATGTTCCGAAGCACCAGTATCCAATGTCCATTTTACTTCGCCAATGTTAGTGCTAGAATGAGAAAGATTACCTGAGAAGGCAAAGGTATCTGGTACAGAATAACCAGATGTTGGCACTTCCTGAGTCTGTGACTATGTGGATGTTCGAGAATCATTAGATTTATGTCCTTTAACTGAGGTACTAACATTGCCAGAACTTGTTTGCATTGTTCTGGAGTGATAATAAGACTAGATAGGGATTCAATAACACTATGCTGATTTCCTACAGATAATTGACCAACAGCATTAGCAGCCACAGTCTTGCTTTTAGAAAAATGATACCCATGGGGATATCCAACCAGTTTGTAACAATTTTCTCTAATGTGTCCTTGCATCCCACAGTGACTGCAAATAAGTCTGTCCTTTCTCTGATTTTGAACGAATCTAGTATTCCTTTGATTATCATTAGATCCTTGCATAACATTGTTAGCAAAAGCAGAAGCCTCAAAGATGTGTTGCCTTTTAGTAATAACTTCCCTTTGTCTTTTATCTGGGAGAATCAGGGCAAAAACGTTGTTAAGCGAAGGTAGAGGATCCATTAACAAGATCTGACTTCTCATTGCAGAATAGTGTTCGTCTAGCCCCATTAAAAATTACATAACCTGATCTTCTTGTTTATAATCAGATCCAGTGATATTTGGCCTATAGTTATCAAGCTCTTCCCTCAATCCTTTAAATCGATTGAAATAGGAATTGACTGAGCTATTTTCTTGTGAGATGGTGTAGATCTGCTTCTTCAATTCATAAATTCAAGTGCTATTGCTTTGGCTATAGCAATCCTACAATTCGATCCATATCTTTCTAGCTGAGTTCTTGTGCATAACACTTGGATAAAGCTCCTTTGGAATGGAATTAATGATCCATGAAGACACTACTTGGTTGCATCTCCTTCAGGCGCTATACAGCAGATCATCAAATTCTGGTTCAGTGATTGTTCCATCAATGAATCCTTCTTTGTTCTTCATGCTTAGAGCCATCACTATAGCGCGACTCCACGTCGTATAATAATTCTCTGTAAGTACCACTGAAAAGAGCTGCAAACCAGTGTTATCACCATAATGGAGATAATAGGGGTTGCTTGGATCGGAAATCATGCGACTGGTAATAGAATTAGCTTCTTCTTCAACCAAATCTCCAGCAACTAATCCTTGCGATGCCATTGCAGCGAATCAATGCTCTGATATCATATGAAAATATGAAGAGGGTGAGAATTGGGGAAGAGCTCTTGGCAAGAGAATTAGTTAAATGCCAAATTTAATACCAACCATATGAACTATATTTTTGCAAGTTTTCGATTTTTTAACTCCTTGTTTGACGCAGAAGCGTTTGTGCTTTACCTGAAAAGAAAAGAAATTAATGACAAATATTTATTAACTTTAAACATGTAGATATTAAACGGTTCGCGAATTTTTTTGGGAAAATTTGACAATATAAGCCTAGAAATACTAATTGATAACAATTAAAAACTGTCCAAATTCCATGATGAAACACTCCATCGTTGTTATGGCAACTTTCCATCATGTTTTTCTTTTGCTAAAGGCTCCTCGTGTTTTGACAGCATTTTCTCCCAAAATTTTGAGGACGAGATTTAATATCCTCTATTTGAGTATCTTGTAGACTGTTGTATCCACCACGAAGACATCCTTCAAGTAACCGGGTGTTTTTCTTTTCCTCACGCTCTTCCTACTTCCATTGGTATTCTGGAAAGTGTTGGTGCTTTCCATGGTCGGTTGAGATGTCAATTCAGGAGTTGCTAAGCAAAAGAATTTCAAAAAGGTAAAATTGGTGAGATACAAAATACAATCATGAGTTGGTTTAAAAAGAATAAATACATCATACTTTTGTACTTACCTGCACCAATAACATTAGATGAAGATTGAGTTACTTGAGTCGGCATGGGATGTGGAATATGAGTTTGCAATGGAGTTGGCGCATGATTTGACCCGTGAACTGGCTCAGGGGGTGGTGAAAATGTTGCCAGGAATAAGTCAAAATCCTGCATTAACATCTAACAGAAGTTTGTGCAAAAATGTTCCCCATAATTTAAAACTCGCTGACATATCAACAAACCAAAAAATGGAGATAAGTCCCTAGTTGCGGAACATATGATAGGACTTCGATAAGAAAAACGTATGCCAAGAGGAGAAAGAGGCGAGGCCGAAGGTAATCAATTCAAAATGTGATGATTAATATTGTACCACTTCTAGGAAACCATTTATCATCCGTTTGTTAGGGTTTTAGATTGTTATTCTTTTTCCAGAAAATTGTTCAAAACCTTAACAGATAAGCATTTGGAATTCTAGTAGTATCAATCTTCAATTTCAATTCAATGCAAGCTTATTTATATTTAGGTCTTTATAATTTTGCAACAAATACAACAAATTACAACAATTCCATGGAGAATCCTAACAGAAATCTACTCAGTTAATTAATTATTGAAGTTGTGTAAGTGACGCCTTTCAACTAAACACTACCATTCATTTCTTAAAATTGTCTACTTTCTCACGTAATAAACATCTGAAATTTTAAAGTAAAGTAATAGAGGAAGGAAGTGACAATAAAGCACACTTTTTAGTTTCATTGTGATCGCCGAAATATTCATGGTATAAAATTAAAAAATGTGCTTTATCCATCAGGACTAAGTGAAGGATAAAAGATGAAAGGCAGAAAATTTGACTTCTTATGTCCTTGCCTTTGCAATATTCGTTCCATGTCAAACTAACAATGCTATAATCCCATTTGAGAACAGTGACTTTCAATTTAAAGTCATTACCTAATCCTATACAAGGTGCAAAACTTCCATGAGAACACCCTCTACAGTTCTCTAAAATGTCTGTGCAAGGGTATGCCACATATGAAGCCTATGACACAACGAAATATTGAGATACAAATGGGATGACATCCCCCTGCCAGTGTTAAAATTATTCATTTGCCCTTTGTAAGGATGGAAGTTCTGAGAATTGGAATTAGGTTTGCGCACCCCCAAAAAATTTAAAATTCATAGTTTTCCTATGTCAAAAACGTCTCCAACCTATGTTGTCCTCTACAGTGCAAAACCCTCATCTCTGCTTCACAAAATATATATGTGTTAGGAAAACCAATAGTTTTCTAAATTATTTAGGAGGTTAGAAAAACCAACGGTTTTTCTAATTTAATGGCACCCCTAAATATTTAGGAGGTTAGGAAAACCAATGGTTTTTTCTATTTAATGGCAATATATTTAATTCAATTATATTAGCTATTGAATAAATATGGGCTAATTGAGTAGATACCAATATTGTTATAATTAGGGGATTATGGGGACTCTAATTGAGCAATATGTAAAAACATTTTTGGTTATGGTCCTCAATATACCAAATTATACATAGTTTCACTTCTCCCCATCTAAATGAGAGACGATGGTCTCATTGAAGAAATAAGGCGATTTGGTTGAGGAAGATCACAAACCACGCCCCTTTGTTCGTGTTCATGATTGATTGTCGTAGTAATTCTGCAACAGTAAACAATCGTTCATAATGGATCCAGGTATATAACTCGAATCTGTGAATCCTAATATTTTGGCATGATATAGATCCTAGGCTTTTAGTTATTTTAATCTAAGATGTTTGCATCTAGATTTGGTTTCGATTTTAGATATGATTTATATTTCTAACAAGTGGTATCATAGCGGTCATCGTTGTTAGATTATTAGGATTTGTGCATATTCTATTCATATAGTGTTTGGATTATTTTTCTCGAATAGAATGTTTGGATTTTGTGAAATTCCTTAAAGTTTAAAAATAATTGAGGTCTTTTTTTTTCCCTTATCAATTCAGATTCAAGAATATCTGAATTGGATTTTGATTCATAATATAATGGTTGTTGAGTTTGTTCTATAGGTGGTGCTTGAGGAAGAATCTCATTGTTGTCTTGGTCTTGAAAATTTTTAGGGATAGGAGCCTGAACATTGTCATCTAGTTCCAGAACTGTGTCTTGAACAACAATAGGTATAGAGACCTGATCACCATCAATGACAAATTCTTCTTCGAAGACAACATTCCTTATATCCTCAAGGAATCTCGCATTTCCCATTTCAAAGAAAGATCTTGATGTGGGATTATAAAACTTATATCCCCGAGAGCGTTCTGCGTAACCAACGAAATAGCAGCTTATCGTCATTGAGTCCCGTTTTCTTTCATGTGGCCTATAAGGTAGTGCCTCAGGTGGACAACTCCAAATGTGCAAGTGCTTAATGATAGGCTTCTTGCATGTCCAAAGCTCATAGGGGGTTTTGGCAACTACTTTGCTCGGTATCCTGTTAAGGATGTACACTACAATCTTAAAAACTTCTCCCCAAAGTGACTCTGGTGAGGAGGAATGATTAATCATACACATTACCATATCCTTAAGAGTTAGGTTTTATTGCTCTACAACACCATTCATGCTAGGTTTGCTCGGCATGGTGTATTGTGGAACTATTCCACACTCTTGAGAAAAATATAGAAGGGTCCTGGATATTGTTCTCCCGATCCATCATACTTTCTATAGTATATCACGATATCTTTTTTTTATGAATTTAGTTTGTTAAATTGTTGGACACTAAACGTGGCCGAAAGTGATGGCCATGTTTGATTGGATTTGAGTGACCTATTATCATATTTTGTGAGCAAGCCCATTTGGACTTGAAAATGGTTTAAAGTTTAAAATAAATTCAAACTTTGGTTTTGATTATTTCTTTTGGATGTCTAGTATTTTTAATTAAATTGATTGAAGCAACATGTTCCCAAAGTAACCCCTGTTTTGTAGATTAGTTTGACTAAAAATACATAGATTCTTTGTACGTAGTCATTTATGCGAACTATGCTTGGCCTAAAGGAAGACATAGTTTGGCAAATAACAACGTACCTACGATCTTAAATGTGTGACAACTATAAAGACTTTTCATGTGAACAACAGTTGATCCAAAGAAAGACTATTGTTTGACGGAACTGATTATCAGTATTTGATCATTGTATTGAGAGTACCACTTATAGTTAATTTATATGTCCAAAGATTAGGAATTAATGTTGTGGTAGGTATCTTGAGATGGATCCCCAATTCGGATTATTTGTGCATGTCTTATTTTTCTGTATTTTGTTCTCTATCCAGTTTCTGTTTTTACTGCTATGAATGTTTCTGCCCAAGTCAATAACATCCCGATGCTAAGCGGAACGAACTTTAAGGTCTGGAAAGAAACCGTGGAGATTGTCCTTGATTGTATGGATTTGGATCTAACACTTCGTTCAGATCGACCCACTTCTACTTCGGAAAACCCCAATGAGGTTAACATTAAGAGGTGGAATCGCTCTAACCGAATGTGCTTGATGATCATAAAACATTCCATTCTGGAAGCGTTTTGGAGCTCTATTACTAAGAGCAAAAGCGCCAAGAAGTTCTTTGAGGAAATTGAGCAATATTTTACTAAGAACGAAAAATCGGAGGTGAGTAACCTTTTGGCTAAACTTATCTTGATGAAGTATAAGGGCAAAGCGAACATAAGGGAATATATCATGGAGATGTCTCATCTCGCATCGAAACTCAAGTCGCTTAAGTTGGAGCTGCCTGAGGACTTGCTCATGCACTTTGTTTTGATATCTCTTCCTGCACACTTTGGGCAATTCAAAGTGAGTTACAACACTCAGAAGGACAAATGGTCCCTCAATGAGCTTATATCTTACTATGTACAAGAAGAAGAGAGGCAACATCGTGATAATACTGAGAGTGCTCACTTGGCGTCAACCTATCAGAACAAGAAAAAGAAGAGAGCTAAGGATATTGCAGAAGGACATTCTAAGCAGAAGTAACAAAATAAGCAAGATGAGGAATATTTCTACTACTTTTGTAAGAAGGCGGGACACGTGAAGAAGGAGTGTTCCAAGTACGATGTCTAGCGTATAAAGAAGGGTATGCTTCTAACTTTAGTTTATTCTGAAGTTAATTTAGCTTCTATACCTAAGGATACTTTGTGGGTAGATTCTGGTACTACTACTCACATAAGTATGTCTATGCAGGGTTGCTTATGGAGCCGATCGCCAATTGATACTGAAAGATTCATCTTTGTGGGCGACGGTAATAAAGTTGCAGTGGAGGCTATAGGGACTTTCAGATTACAATTAAAAACTGGGTTTTATTTGGATTTGTTTGAGACTTTTGTTGCACTGTCCTTTAGACTGAATTTAATTTCTATTTCTAGTTTGGACAAATCAGGATTTTCTTGTTCATTTGGAGATAATAAAGTTAGTCTCTATCAAAATTCAAATTTTGCTGGTTCGGGTTATTTGATTGATAATCTGTATATGCTTGATGTTGTTAATTCCTGTATTAAAATACTGCAAACCAGTTCACGTGGTATAAAGAGAAAATCAAGTGAGAATTCTGCCACCTTATAGCACAAGCGCTTAGGTCATATCTCTAAGCAGAGAATTCAGAGGCTTGTGTTAGATGGAACAAACTTCCAAGTTTGTGTTGAGTGTATCAAGGGAAAACGAACAAATATTAGAAAATTAGGTGTCGAGAGAGCTACAGACGTCTTAGAACTAATACATACTGATATCTGCAGTCCATTCCCTATGGCTTCTTGGAATGGACAACAATACCTCATTATATTCATAGACAATTACTCTTGATTCGGTTACCTATATTTGATACACGAGAAGTCACAATCCTTGGACATTTTCAAGTCTTTCAAAGCTGAAGTTGAACTTCAACTTGGAAAGAAAATAAAGGCTGTCAGATCTGACCGTAGTGGTGAATATTACGGAAAGTATAATGGATCGAGAGAACAACGTCCAGGTGCCTTCGCTATTTGAAGAGAAGAAAATATAAGGAATGTTGTCTTTAAAGAAGAATCTGTTATTGATGGCAATCAGGTCTCTATATACCTATTGTTGTTCAAGACACAGTTTCGGAACTAAATGACAATGTTCAGGCTCCTATCCCTAACAAGTTTCATCTGGTTCTGTTGTTACTCTAATAAGGAGTTCGTGATGTACATCTTGTTTGAGTTGTTGGAGTTCTTCACAGTAACTCCTCTAGGTGATCCCTCTCTTCTTAACGTTAAGGTCTACTAATATAGCAGAAAGTCCAAAAATATGAGGATGGTGTTGGTTTAACGGAGGATGACCCGATCAACTTCCATCAAGCCATGCACAGTTCTAACTCTCAGAAGTGGATTGATGTCATGAATGATGAGATAAAGTCTATGGATGTTTTGGATCTCATCGAGTTACCTAATGGTGTGAAGTCCATTGGTTGTAAATGGATATTTAAAATAAGAGGGATTCAAAGAGGTAATATCGAGAAATATAAGGCTCGTCTAGTCATTAAAGGCTTTACTCAAAAGGAAGATATAGACTACAAAGAGACTTTCTCTTCGGTATTTTTGAAAGACTCTTTTAGAACAATAATGGTACTAGTGGCTCATTTTTATGTGGAGCTATATCAGATGGATGTTAAGACTGCATTTCTTAATGTAGACATTGACGAGAAGATTTGCATGGTACAACCAGAAAACTTTGTATCGGGAGATCCAAAGTCTATAGTCTACAAGTTGAAAAAATCCATCTATGGTCTCAAACAAGCTTTTCGTCAATGGTAGCACAAGTTTCATCAAGTTATCACCTCATACGGTTTTGAAGAATATGTTGTTGATGACTGTGTATATCACAGGTTCAGTGGGAGTAAAAATATATTCTTGGTATTATATATCGATGATATTTTGCTCGATAGTAGCGATATAGGCTTACTGTACAAAAAAAAATTCTGACGAAGAAATTCGAGTTAAAAGATATTGGGGACGCTTCTTTTGTATTAGGTATTCAGATACTGAGAGATCGTTCTCGATGTATTCTTGGGTTGTCACAAAAGAGCTATATCGATAAGGTTTTGAGTAGATTCGGCATGAAAGATTGTAAACCAAGAGACACGCCCATCGCTCAAGTAGACAAGTTTAGTCTCAAACAGTGCCACAATAATGATCTTGAAAGAAAAGAGATGGAGAAGATTCCATATGCGTCAGTAGTGAGAGTCTAATGTACGCTCTATTTTGTACTCATCCCGACCTAACATTTATAGTAAGAGTTTTGGATAGATATTTGAGTGATCCAGGCATGAAGCATTGGAAGGCAGCCAAATGCGCGATGCGTTATTTGAAGAGAACAAAAGACTACAGGCTCATTTATCGAAGATCAAACAGTTTAGAGGTCATCAGGTTCTCTGACTCCAATTTTGCAGGATGTGAAGATAGTAGACGCTCCACATCAGGCTACATCTTTATGTTGGCTGGAGGAGCTATCTCATGGAAGTCTGCTAAACAGACTCTCAAAGCTTCTTCAACCATGGCTGCGGAGTTCATTGCTTGTTATGAGGCATCCCATCATGGGATATGGCTACGAAACTTTGTCACTGGGCTTCGAGTAGTAAATGACATTGACAAGCCATTAAAGATTTACCGTAACAATAACTCTGTAGTGCTTTACTCAAACAAAAACATGAGCTCGACAAAATCGAAATTTATCGACAGCAAGTTTCTAGTTGTTAAAGAGAGAGTATTTTCTATTGAACATAGAGGTACAAATTCTATGCTAGCGGACCCATAATAAAATTGATGGTTTATGATTCTGTTTCTGAGCTTGCTTGTGTTTTCTATATGCAATGTGCGCCTTGCATTAAGGATTTTGAAATAAACTCACTAAAGAAAAAAGAAGCACCAGTTGGAAACAGGCATGTCTGAGATCACATTTCATGTAATTTTCATGCTACTCATCTATATTTGATCTATGTTATTAAGTGTAGTAGTATGGTGATCATCGATATTTAATCACAACTGTATTGTGATAAAAGTCGCGGTGGTTCCATTATTAATATATAAGATGGACCAAATTGTTTAAAAAGAAGTCTAAGGATAAATAGACTATGCAGATGCGCGCTTGAAAAATTTGTAATATAATTATTTTAGGAATAATATGTAACCAAGTGGGAAATTGTTAGGAAAACCAACGGTTTTCTAAATTATTTAAGAGGTTAGAAAAACCAACGTTTTTTCCATTTAATGACACTCCTAAATATTTAGTAGGTTAGGAAAACCAATGGTTTTTTCTATTTAATGGCAACATATTTAATTCAATTATATTAACTATTTAATAAATATGGGCTAATTGAGTAGACACCAATATTGTTATACTTTGGGCATTATGGGAACTCTAATTGAGTAATATATAAACACATTTTTGGTTGTGGTCCCCAATACACCAAATTATACATAGTTTCCCTTCTCTCCATCTAGAAGAGAGACAACAGTAAACAATCGTTCATAATGGATCCAAGAATATAAACCGAATCCATGAATCCTAATATTCTGGCATAATATAGATCCTAGGCTTTTTGGTTACTTTAATCTAGGATGTTTGCATCTAGATTTTGTTTGGATCCAGGTATATAACCCGAATTCATGAATCCTAATATTTTGGCATGATGTAGATCCAAGACTTTTGGTTATTTTAATCTAAGATGTTTGCATCTAAATTTAGTTTCGATTTTAGATATAATTTATATTTCTAACAATATGCACAGTAATGCTCCCATTATCTTTACCGCGAAATGTGATGGCTTCATAACAGTTTCTGCACAGTCAATTTGCATTTCCATTATGATGTTGGGAAGGGAGATTTAATAAGAAACTGCCCTAGTTCATATAACCAGAAAGCATCTTTAAAATAAAATCATCAGAAGGGTTTTTCTTTGAAGTATTGAAATTAAAACGCCTTAAATGAAGGCAGACTTTATAATAACCTCAGGAAATTTGCAAGTAGCATCCAAAATTCAATAAAATGGGAGTTTTGCATGTAAATGATTACCTAGGTACATTTAGTTGAACTATATCAGCATCCATTTGGTTAAGAAATTACGATGCAACGCCAGTCAAAATGAAGAAACAGTATATGATTTAGTTAAAAAGGGTGCTACTTCACAGGTAAAATCTAGTTGTGATACATGTCATTATAATGTCTTTCAAAATTTACCGGAATTTGCAGAAAAAGTTTCCGAGGAATTATTTGTCTTAGATCTCGTTCCCTCTGCCACACTTGAATAGAATTCCCCGTATCGATGTGGTAGAAAATTACTATGCTAAATATAGAACATGTTAGATCACAAGTTTGAAGCAATTAAATTTCAAATTCGTCTTGGCACAGTGATAACCTACATATTTTTTTAATTCCTAAAATATAAATGGTCCAATACAATTTCTTTAAGGTTTGTGCATATTCAAGCGAGAATTAACATATACTAGGACTAAAGCACTAAATGGATCGGCACATCTAGCCTCGTACTAAACCCCTAAATGGATTTTTTTTTTTCTTTTCAATTTCTTCCTCATGTTAAACTTTAGCCTTTGAAGAGTAAAGCTCCATCAATCACTAAAAATCTATATATATCTCTAATTTCCAATAATAGTGATATATTTAATATGAATTGAGGGTATGGCAGCATAGTGATATATTTACTGGTCGAGGATTGGCTTATTTGGAGAAGTGGGACGTGCCAAAGCAGGCTAGGGCATGAGGCTGTTATACAAAGAAGCTACGAACTGCTGCTATTTTGTTTAATGTTATTATTGATTAGTTAAATCAACATTGTACAACATTAAGATTTAATGGAATTTTAGTACAAGTGTACATTGGTGAAAATTTACCACTATTATCCACTAAGAGCTCAATAAATCTACTTTATCAAACCCACTAAGAGCTCAATAAATACGTCCCAATAATACTTAATTATTTAAGAATTCAAATGATCTAAAATCACCATAATATCTCTTTTTAAGCAAGTTACTATACATGTACTGCAGAAGTCAATTTCAATCTTACTTATAATAGGCATGTCTCTTTTCTGTCTCACAAAATAACTAGGTCATTTATTGCCTTCGTATCTAAAAAATTCAATATTAATTGTACTCAAATTTATCTTCAAATTCGTCTTTGGATGAAATCAAAACTCTAAGTCTTCGTAAAATTCCTACCGATGCCATTGGCTGAAAATTCTAGATGCATTATTTTACATTATTAAAGTAATTTTCTTGCTTTTTTTTTTTATGATGAAAACAAATAATCGTAGGTACATTCACATTATTATTAAATAACTGCTAGTAATTTTCATTATTTTTTTATGTTATTTTTCGACCTTTTACAAATTTATTTTATCAAATGACAACACAAGTTCAACCAAGTAAACCATTTTGTTATTAAACATTGGGTTCATGCAATTATTGAGTTAATACTTCCAGGAAAAAGTAATGATTAGAAGATGAAGGCATTAGAAAGAAGAAGCATACCATATTTGTGTTGAGAGAGAGAGAGAGAGAGTACAAAAAACTGGAATCAAATGGTTTTTATGTTTACATTTATACCTAATTAATACGCGAAAGCAAAATTTAGATAAGATTATTGAAATTGTAATTATGATCACCGTAATAATTCACAGATTTTTAAATTTCAGATTCTGTTATTTACGACATAATCAGAGATGAACTCAAATTAAATAAACACCACGTATATTTGTTGCATTTGGTAAATAATTAAGAATTTTAACTATTAATTGTACTCAAAATCATCACAGATCACACTTTCAAGTTCTTGGATGAAATTCTCTAATTCAGTTCCTCCAAAAAAATCATTTTCATACAATTCCAAGCAATGCCATTGGCTAAAAATTCCATATGCACTATTAACGTCATCCGCTGAAAGACGATACTCCATGTGCAATCATGCTCTAGAGGTTTATAAAGAATTGTTCATTCAAGGTAATGTAGGAGATTAAGAGGTAACCTTCTTCATTGGGGAATACTAATCGAAATAAGTTTCTTGATGATTTCTTATAACTTAAATAATCATAGGTACATGTGCGAAATAATTCGAAAAGTCCAAAATATTTGATCCCATAACAATCCTGAGAGTCTCACATTATTTTTAAATAATTATTATTTTTTAATTAATTTTTTTAAAGTTATTTGCTTTACAAATTTATTTTACCATATGACCACACAAGTTTACCCGAACAAACCTAATTTCCATTAAACATTGGGTATTATTGAGTCGATATTTCCAATAATAATAAAGTAATGATAAACGTGGGGGAAAGTTAATTTGAAAATGAAAGCATAGATAAAAGAAGCATACCATTTTTTGTGTTGAGCCAATTGAATTTTGTTGCTTTGATGTAGCTCCCAGTTCTAGTTTCACGCTGATTTACACAGAAAATATTAACGTGCGCCTCGAAGAAATACTTCATTTACCAAGACACTAATCTTTTCCAGTTAATTGGATAGAACAATATTGCTTTTAGTTATTTTTGGTCATTTAAAGCTTTTATTTGTAATTTTAGACCATTAATTTATTTCCTCGTATCATAACAAAATAAAATCATGTTCAGAGACGGTTACATCTCCAAGCAAACCCTCAAAGATGATGGAGTTGCAAGAGTACTGGTCCAGAACGTTGAGGACGGGTAAGAGGTCTTGGTTTCGGTGTGACTCCTTCAAAGTTGAATGCTTGGTGCACAATCATAACTTGTAAACTCAAGTACAAGAGTTGAGACATGAAATTAAAGAATTAAAAGTTTTGTTTCAAGTGAAGAGTAAAAGTGCTGAACAAAAAAATAATGTAAGTGAAAAACTAGAACTAATGAATGTTATTCTAAATTACATCTACTTTCCATATTCAAAATAACAAATTGTACAATTAGATATGAATTTTACATTCTAGAGATAGAAGTTTGAATGGTTTAGATGACCTTCAAAATAAGAAATGCAAATTGTTATCTCTAGTACATCACGTACCCCTTGGTAATAATGTTGGAGAATTTGGGTTAATGAAGTGATTGATAATGTCATCTTATATCATCCTACATGTGAGCTTTTTCTTCTCGAAAATGCATTAGGAAGTACAATTGCATGGCCAATTAGGTACATTGAAGTGGATTTGAGCTTTTTCTTCTTGAAAATGCATTAGGAAGTACAATTGCATGGCCAATTAGGTACATTGAAGTGGATTCATTGTATTCATAACAAATGTATACTTAACTTCTTTTCTATTTTAATTCCATTTGTATTTACAGTCAATCTCAATTATCTAAACTGAAGAAGTTGATGGGTGGCTTATTTGAATTTAATATCAAGTTTTTATTTGGTTGTCAAAATTATTATTTATATAAAATGACTTAAGATCATTACAGCATTTGAAGGAAATTAGCTCAGTGATTGATGCTTATCTTTGTAGTTCTATCTTCTTTTTCAAAGAGTTCTCTTGTTATTTGTTGTTATGTAATTCATATGGATTTCTTCACACATGCCCTGATGAAGTTTTGCAAAGGGTTATCGTCATGTGTTGATGTTTTATGACTCTATACGTTAGTATTCTAGCCGTACCCTTAATCATTTTTTTGGAAGGTATGGTGTTTATATATGTATTTCTGTTGGAGCTCATATGTTAATCAAATTCTCTTTATAGTTTTACTAATAATATACTCAAGTAATTACTGTTCATATATACTATGTTGATTAAATAAAAGTTAATACAATTTTTGATATACTTTTGATTTACATGTTCAGTCTAAATTTATTAATTATACATTTATTATTTTTGTGGTGGCTAGGGAGTTGATATTTTGCGGGATAGCTAAATTATCGATCAAAGAAGTTAACTTTGATTTTTGAAATAATAGTCTTTTGAGAATTGTTGAGATGAATTTTACATTGACACATTGTATTGAATTGTATTCAATATTTCTATTTATCGAAACAATGAAAAATTGAGAATTGTTGAGATGAATTTTACATTGACATTGTATTGAACTGTATTTAATATTTCTATATATCGAAACAATAGAAAACTTTATTATTTATGGATTAATTTTGTTTTGTAATTATTATAGATTTGTTGGTAATCAAATAAATAAACAATTTTAAAAAAAAAATTAAATTGATGTTTACGACGTGTTTAGGCATGCTGTAAATTTAACAAACTTTTCATGGCGTGCTACTAAGCATGCCGTAAATTCCAAAACTTTTTACCGCTTGTCCATATGTAAGCCGTAAATTTAGTATTTTATATGGCGTTCAGGAGCATGCCATAAAAGTATATCACATTTTACGGCATGCATCACTGAACGTCGTAAAAGGTATTAAATATACGACATACATTTTAACACACCGTAAAAAGTGAGATACTTTTGATGGCATTCAACTAAATACCGTAGAAGTAATAACGGCATTCTTTGAGTTCAAGCAATATTATTCATTGAGTTCTACGGAAATCACTGAAAGCGCCAAAATTAGCGGAAAATCACAAAGGAATATACTAAAAATAATGATTTGAAGGCTTAAATGAAGGAATTTGGCTAAATTCCTAAGATCTCAGGTCCCGAGTCCAATTTTTCGAGCAGTTTCCAATCAGACTACAAATTTTCAGTCCATTCCGACACCGTTACGATAAATGACTAAAATACCCCTGGCGCGGCGCGGGTTGGACCCGTCCTACATCAAAAAGAGGAAGGAAGTGATAATAAAGCATGCTTTCATTTTTGTTATGATTGCCAAAATATTCATGCTATAAGATTCTAAAATATGTTTTATCCTTCAGGACTAAATGGAGGATGAAAGGTGAAAGGCTATGAATTTGACTTCTTATGTCATCTCTTTAGAAGCACATGTTAAACATATAACAAAATGAAAAGTTAATTTCACTCCAAAAGGAAAGATGTTCCTAACTTTGCTTTCTTAATATTCGTTCCATGTGAAATTAACAATGTTATAATCCCATTTGAGAACAGTGATTTTCAATTTGAAGTCATTACCGAATCCTATAGAAGGTGCAAAACTTCCATTGAGAACAACCTCTAAAATTGTCTAATGGTCTGTGCTAGGATAGGCCACATATAGAGACTAAAGCCACATATGAAGCCTATGACACAGAGGAATATTAAGATACAAATGGGATCGCACTCCCCTGCCATTATTAAAATTGTTCAATTGCCCTTTCTAAGTATTGAAGTTTTAAGAAAAAAAGGTGGTGAAGAGGAAATAAGGTTTGCGCACCCCCAAAAATTTCAAATTCTACGAGTCTGCCTATATCAAAAATGCCCAAAACCTATGTTTTCCTCTAAGGTGCAAACCCCTGCATCTCTGCTCCCTAAAAGATATATATACACAGGGATACTCCAATTATCTTTACCACAAAATGTGATGGATTCATAACAATTTCGGCACAATCAATTAGCCTTGCTAGTATATTTTTATATCTACTTCTAGAGAACTTTCATTTTCTAAATCATATGATGTTGGGAAGGGAGATTTGATCAGAAACTGGCCTAGTCTATATAACTGGAAAGCATCCTGAAATAAAATCACCAGAAGGGGTTTTCTTTGAAGTATTTAAATTAAAACACCTAAAATGAAGGCAGGGTTTGAGAAATCCTCAAAAAGAATTGCAAGTAGCATCCAAAATTCAATGACATGTGAAACACCAAACTAAAAGGTTTTTGCATGTGAGTAATTACCTACATCAGTTGCACTCTATCATTACCCTTTTGCTTAAGAAACTATGATGCAACGCCAGTCAAAATGAAGAAACGGTATATGAGTTAGTTAAAAGGGGGCCACCGGCCACTTTACAAGTAAAATCTAGTTGTGATACATGTCATTATAACGTCTTTAAAAGGTACATGAATTTGCGGGAAAAGATTCCGAGTAACTCTTTGTCTTATATCTCGTTTGCTCTGCCACACTTGAATATAATTCCCCATATTTATGTCGTAGAAAATTACTCTGCTAAATAAAAAGCCCAACTACTCGAGTAAATTAGAATTATTTATATCTATTTATAAAGTACCTCAAGAATGGATTTTATATGCTTTGAAAAACAAAGGTACACGATAAATGCTGATTTTGCGATGTTATCATAATATGTTTCCTCTTTATTTTATCCATTGGCATTCTTTAACATTTTGTAGAAATTTTGGAGAAGAGCAATAAAAAGAAGTTAAGAAGGAGTAATTCGGAAATAACTGGAGTCGGAAGCAACAAAATTGCTTTTAATTGGACTCTGTTTAATAGGATGAGGACTCCAGGTCCAGGATCACAAGAAGTGTAAAAAAATCCCAGAACTCTAGCATGATAAGAAGACTGAAATTCTAAGAACTCTATCATAAAAAGAAGGCTGAAAATCTGAGAACTCTTAATAAATTAGGGATATTATTTCCTATGTCAAATATATTGTATGTATTCATTCCTAGATTAGTTTTCATTTCCTATTTTAGCAAATCCTACATGTATTATAAATACCAATGTATAGAGTGAATCATAAATGAATGAGAATTACTTCATTCCTGTACCAAAATATAATATGGTATTAGAGAATAAGGTTTAGCCGAACCATACCTTCTCCATAGCTGAAAATCAAGCTGTCCCTGTTAGGAAAACCAATGGTTTTCCCAATAATTATTTAGGAGGTTAGAAAAATCAAAAGTTTTTTTTATTTAATCGCAATTCCTAAATATTTAGGAGGTTAGGAAAACCAATGGTTTTTCTTTTTAATAGCAACATATTTAATTCAATTATATTTAATAAATATTGGCTAATTGAGTAAATATCAATATTGTTATAAATAGGGGATTATGAGAACTCTAATTATGCAATATATAAAGATCCTTTTGATTATGGTTCCCAACACATCAAATCATACATAGTTTCCATTCTCCCCATCTGAAAGAGAGATGTCGGTCTCATTGAGGAAATAAGACGATTTGGTTGAGGAAGATCACAAATCACACCCTTTCGTTCATATTCATCAGTATGTGATCGATTGTCGTAGTAATTCCGCAACAATTAATGATCGTTCATAATGGATCCAAGTATATAACCCGAATCTGTGAATCCTAATATTCTAGCATGATGTAGATCCTAGGCTTTTGGAGATTTTAATCTAGGATATTTGCATCTAGATTTGATTTCGATTTTAGATATGATTTATATTTCTAACAAGTGGTATCCGAGCTATCATCGTTGTTAAATTATTAGGATTTTTGCATATTCTATTCATATGGTGTTTAGATTATTTTTCTCGAATAGAATGTTTAAATTTTGTGAAATTCCTTAAAATTTAAGAATAATTGAGATCATTTTTTTCAGATTCAAGGATATTTAAATTGGATTTTGATTCATAATATAATGATTGTTGGTTGTTTTTGATGCATTTGACCATTGAATCAAGTTTCAATTTTGTGAAAGAATTTTTTTTAAAAAAGGAGGAAATTACGGTATTTTTTTTTAATTATTCAGTTTGTTGAATTGTTGAATGATAAGTGTGATTTTACACACTTATTAGAACCGTTAAATAGAAGAAGTATTGATAAATAGAGCGAATTTCTACTGATAATTGTGATTATTTTGTTTTATATAGGTGAATCTCGCATTGAAAGGAAAACAAGCAAAATGAAAGAGATTCGAGTTTAATTGAAAAACCAACTTTGAAGTTCATCATCAAAATGAAGGAATCAAAAAGTTGAGGTCCAAAATGACACTAATCAAAGTTGAGGGACTAACTATGAAAATTATCCTGAGAACCTCTTGTACAATTTGTGATTTCACCAAAAGTGTGCACCCGCGCACTTTTCCTCTGGAATGGTGCACACCTGTGCACTTTTAGTGTGCACCCGCGCACTTTGCTTCTGGAATGGTGCGCACCCGCACACCTGTGCGTTGAAAACTGTCGGAAATCAGAAAATCTAAGGGCATTTTTGGGCTTTTGTTTGTGCTCGGTTTTGAAAGTATTTATAGACCAAATCTCATTACTCAACCCTAGTTTTAGTTTAGAGTTCTCATTTTCCTAAAAACATTGGTTCAACAAAGAGAAGAAGAGGAGGAGGAGAAAACAAGAAAGTAAAATTTTGGGGTGAAAATCAAGAGCATCATTTCAAGAACTTCATTCAAGGGACGGGTTCATTTCTTTATCTTGAATTGTAACCTTTGATTTGTTCACTTTGTAATGTATTACTCTAAATTTCACCATTTACACTCCTCTTATACAATGAGCTAAACTTATTGAGGTTGGGATGATTGATGTAGCTTAACCTAATTTGATTAATTTCAATGCTTGCCTTTTGAGTAAAAGTTGCTTATTCTCATGTGTGTTTGCTATTGTATTGATTTCCTTTCATTTATTTGGCCATTAAATGATTGTGTTGAGTGAAGTGTATAATAATCGAGAGATATTATGCATTTTAGACCAAATAGTAAATGCCCTAGGTTCTTGTAGGAGATAGAGATATACTCTTAACCCTAGGTAACTCTCTGAGATATTTTCACAACGATTTAATAAAATTCTTTGGGCTTTAATCTACATAGAGATATAGTAGATTAACTCATTTAATTAGGGCTAATTTGACGCTTGAGAGAGGTAATTGGCTAAAATAGGAGAATCGGGTCTAACATAGAAAATAAGTGGTTTACTAATTTGCTTATTGGAAATTGATTAAATGACGGTTAAGTGAAATCATGAATCCCAACCATTTCAACCTCCCAACTATTCTCAAATTTGAACCTTGTTTATTTTAAGTTAACTTTGTTATCTTTAGTTATTTTTATATATAGATCGTTTACTCTTATATTAAAAACTCAAAATGAATTGTGTGTGTTTCTATTTCTAGAACTAATTCAACTCTTGTACAATTAAATAGTCATTCCTCGAGGGATCAATATCTCGGACTCTAAAAGTCCACTTTATTACTTGTACGCGACCCATGCACTTACAGTATATTTTCAAGTGAATAAGTTTTTGGACACGAAACGTCGCTGAAAGTGATGGCCACGTTTGCTTGGATTTGAGTGACCTACTATCATATTTTGTGGGCAAGCCCATTTGGACTTGAAAAAGGTTTAAAGTTTAAAATAAATTCAAACTTTGGTTTTGATTATTTCTTTTGGATGTCTAGTATTTTTAATTAAATTGATTGAAACAACGTGTTGCCAAAGTAAACCCTATTGTATAGATTAGTTTGACTGAAAATATATACATTCTTTATGCGAAGTCATTTATGCGAACTATGCTCTGCCCAAAGGAAGACATAATTTGGTCAAATAACAACGTACCTACGATGATAAATGTGTGACAATTATAAAGACTTTTCATGTGAACAATAGTCGGTTCAAAGAAAGGCTATTGTTTGACAGAACTGACAGTCAGTATTTGATCATTGTATTGAGAGTACCACTTACAGTTAATTTCTATGTCCAAAGACTAGGAATTAATGTTGTGCTAGGTATCTTGAGATGGATCCCCAATTTGGATTATTTGTGCATGTCTTATTTTTCTTTATATTGTTCTCTATCATATTTCCGTTGCTACTGCTACGAACGTTTCTACCCAAGTCAATAACATCTCGATGCCGAGCGGAATGAATTTTAAGGTCTGGAAAGAAACCGTGGAGATTGTCCTCGGTTGTATAGATTTGGATCTAGCACTTCGTTCAGATCGACCAACTTCTACTCCGGAAAACCCCAATGAGGTTAACATTGAGAGGTGGAATCGTTCTAACCGAATGTGCTTGATGATCATGAAAAATTCCATTCCAAAAGCGTTTCAGGGTTCTATTACTGAGAGCGAAAGAGCGAAAAAGTTCCTTGAGAAAATTAAGCAATATTTTGCTAAGAACAAAAAATCAGAGGCGAGTAACCTTTTGGCTAAACTCGTCGCGATGAAATATAAGGGCAAAGAAAACATAAGGGAATATATCATAGAGATGTCTTGTAACACCCGAACATTTTAGAATAAAATTTTGTATTCAATTTTATGATTTTAAAAGTTGAGGGACTAAAATAAAGTATGTTTTAAATGGGTCAAATATTTAACTTTTGTATAGATTGATCAAAAGTATATCAACTTTGGGCTCATTTTGTAGCTCGCATTAAATAACGTAGATTGGGCTCGAGAAAATGTAAGTTTGAATAAGTTAAGCCCAAATTATTTCAATTCAAATAAACGTATTTAATATGTATTTTTTTATTACTTAATAATGTTTATTTTAAGATAATTAGCAAAACAATATGTTATTGTATTATCTAATCACAATTTTTGAAAAATAATGTTCCTTCCGACGTGCCATGTATTTAATATAATTATATTGTTCAAAGTACACGTGATGATCAGTTTATTAAAAATTCTATTCTTATCAAGTTAGATAAACATGATTTTTGTGTGCCCATATTTCACAATTCACTACACGGAATTTTATACAACAGTTTTCATATAAAAAGCAGCTGTAAATTCTAAATATATTTTTATATCAAAAGCTCGTTTGATCATTTAAGGTAAGATATTTTTGTGCAAATTATTTTGTTTCTTTATATTTTTATGTTCAGTAATTTATGCATATATTGTCAATGGACCTTCGTGTTCGACCTAATGAGAAATGAGAAGACGTGGGTATCTCGTTTGGTCACCGATATACTCCATAAATGAGAAATGAAGAATGTGGTATGAATTGTCTATGTTATTGTTATATAATTGCATATGGGAACTGCACGTATTTTATTGTGTGTTTTTTTTAAAATACTCACTCTTACAAAATTTTACAAGTTAGTTCGGGTCGATTGGATTTGTAGCGAGATGGTTCAGTGGACTGCTAAAGGATTTCACCCTACAAGAATATTAAGTTTTACCGCTTTCCTTTTAAAATTTATTAGTTTGTTTTGTCCAATAACAGTAGTTGAGAATACTTAAATTGTTTTTAAAGACATGATTTATTATTCAAATTTAAATTTATGAATGTTTTTTTTATTTAGAAAAATAGAAATTTTAACATTCCGTATTTTAAGTACATGAAATTATGTTTGGTAACACCTTAAAATGTATGAAATGTTGGGGCGTTTACATGTCTCATCTCGCATCGAAAACTCAAGTCGCTTAAGTTGGAGCTGTCTGAGGACTTGCTCGTGCACTTTGTTTTGATATCTCTTCCTACACACTTTGGGCAATTCAAAGTGAGTTATAACACTTAGAAGGACAAATGGTCTCATTGTGTACAAGAAGAAGAGAGGCAAGATCGTGATAAGACTGAGAGTGCTCACTTGGCGTCAACATCTCAGAACAAGAAAAGGAAGAGAGCTAAGGATACTGCTGAAGGACCTTCTAAGCAGAAGCAACAAAAGAAGCAGGATAAGGAATTTTCCTGCTACTTCTGCAAGAAGGCGGGACACATGAAGAAAGGAGTGTTCCAAGTATGCTGTCTAGCGTGTAAAGAAGGGTATGCTTCTAACTTTAGTTTGCTCTAAAGTTAATTTAGCTTATATACCTGAGGATACTTGGTGGGTAGATTCTGGTACTACTACTCACATAAGTATGTCTATGCAAGGCTGCCTATGGAGCCAACCGCCAAGTGATACTGAAAGATTCATCTTTGTGGGCGACGGTAGTAAAGTTAAAGTGGAGGCTATAGGGACTTTCAGATTACAATTAAAAATTGGGTTTTATTTAGATTTGTTTGAGACTTTTGTTGCACCGTCCTTTAGACGGAATTTAATTTCTAGTTTGGACAAATCGGGATTTTCTAGTTCATTTGGAAATAATGCAGTTAGTCTATATCAAAATTCAAATTTTGTTGGTTCCGATTATTTGATTGATCATCTCTATATGCTTGATGTTGTTAGTTTCTATAATAAAATACTGCAAACCATTTCACGTGGTACAAAGCGAAAATTAAGTGAGAATTTCGACACCTTATGGCACAAGCCTTTAGGTCATATCTCTAAGCAGAGAATTCAGAGGTTTGTGTTAGATGGAATTCTTGAGCCCCTAGATTTAACAAACTTTCAAGTTTGTGTTGAGTACATCAAAGGGAAATGAACAAATATTAGAAAATTTTGTGCCAAGAAAGTTACAGACGTCTTAGAACTAATACATACTGATATTTGCGGTCCATTCCCCACGGCTTCTTGGAATGGACAACAGTACTTCATTACGTTCATAGAAGATTACTCTAGATTCGGTTCCTATATTTGATACACGAGAAGTCACAATCCTTAGAAGTTTTCAATTTGGAAAGAAAATAAAGGTTATCGAATCTGATCGTGGTGGTGAATACTGCGGAAAGTATGATGGATCGGGAGAACAACGTCCAGGACCCTTCATTATTTTTCTCAATGAGTGTGGAATAGTTCCGCAACACACCATACCATTTAACCTAACTTGAATGGTGTTGCAGAACGACGAAACCGAACTCTTAAGGATATGGTAAGGAGTATGATTAGTAATTCCTCCTTGCCATAGTCACTTTGGGGAGAAGCTTTGAAGACTGCAGCGTACATCCTTAATAGGGTACCGAGCAAAGCAGTTGCCAAAATCCCATATGAGCTTTGGACAGGCAAGAAGCCTAGCATTAGCCACTTGCAAATTTGGGGTTGTCCAGCTGAGGCACGGCCTTACAGGCCACATGAAAGAAAACTGGACTCAAGGACGGTCAGCTGCTATTTCGTTGGTTACGCTGAACGCTCTCGGGGATATAATTTTACAATCCCACATCAAGATCCTTCTTTGAAACGGGAAATACGAGATTCCTTGAGGATATTGAGTTTGGGGGAGAAGAAAACATAAGGAATGTTGTTTTTGAAAAAGAAATTGTTATTGACGGCGATCAGGTCTCTATACCTATTGTTGTTCAATCTACAGTTTCAGAACTAGATGACAATGTTCAGGCTCATATCCCTAACATTGTTCCAGACCAAGACAACAATGAGATTCTTCCTTAAGCACCACCTATAGAAAAAACTCAACGACCTCAAGTAGTGTCATTGAGGAGATCCACTACGGAAAGAAGAAATGCAATTCCAGATGATTAATCGTCTTTCTCCAAGAACATGAGGATGGCGTTGGTTTAACGGAGGATGACCCGATCAACTTCCATCAAGCCATGCACAGTTCTAACTCTCAGAAGTAGATTGATGCCATAAAGGATAAGATGAAGTCTATGGAAGACAATGACGTTTGGGATCTTGTCGAGTTGCATAATGTGTGAAACTCATTGGTTGTAAATGGATATCTATTTACTATATTAAAGAAGGATAGTTTCCCGTCGCTGTACTCCAACAGTGTTCCCGCCCATAATTCTTGCCTCCATCCTGCCCAAGATAAAAAAAAAAAAAAATATTTGCAGCTTTTTTGATTTGAATACTGCCCATAATTTTGAATTCAATCCCACCCAACAGAAAGGCTTACTCCTTGCTTCATCTGCGTAAGAAAAATGCCCAGTCTCTCGAAAAAAAGAAAAGCCTTCTCCTCAACGACTCTAACCTCTCCGTCTCCAAACTCCCCAAGTCAGCATGCTATCCCTCATTGGATACTTCCAGAATTCGAGCTTGATGAACGAAGTGCAGGTGGTCAGGTAAACTTGATTTCTACAAAATAGAAGTTATAGTTTTGAATTTTGATGGTAAACTAACAAAGATTTCACCTGAGTGTTAGAATTTATTATTGCAAG
>OU503055.2:9669891-9692661 GCA_912172775.2 Fraxinus pennsylvanica
TTGGGGACGCTTCTTTTGTATTAGGTATTCAGATACTGAGAGATCGTTCTCGATGTATTCTTGGGTTGTCACAAAAGAGCTATATCGATAAGGTTTTGAGTAGATTCGGCATGAAAGATTGTAAATCGGGAGACACGCCCATCGCTAAAGGAGACAAGTTTAGTCTCAAACAGTGCCCCAATAATGATCTTGAAAGAAAAGAGATGCAGAAAATTCCATATGCGTCAGTAGTAGGGAGTCTAATGTACGTTCTAGTTTGTACTCGTCCTGACATGGCATTTATAGTGGGAGTTTTGGACAGATATTTGAGTGATCCAGACATGCAGTATTGGAAGGCAGCCAAACGTGTGATGCGTTATTTGAAGAGAACAAAAGACTACATGCTCACTTATCGAAGATCAGACAGTTTAGAGGTCATCGGGTTCTCTGACTCCGACTTTGCAGGATGCCAAGATAGCAGACGCTCCACATCAGGCTACATCTTTATGTTGGCTGGAGGAGCTATCTCATGGAAGTCTGCTAAGCAGACTCTCATAGCTTCTTCAACCATTACTGCGGAGTTCATTGCTTGTTATGAGGCATCCAACCATGGGATATGGCTGCGGAACTTTGTCACTGGGCTGCGAGTGGTAAATGGTATTAACAAGCCATTAAAGATTTACTGTTACAATAACTCGGCAGTGCTTTACTCCAACAAAAACATAAGCTCGACGAAGTCGAAGTTTATCGATATCAAGTTTCTAGTTGTTAAAGAGAGAGTTCAGGATAGAAAAATTTCTATTGAACATATAGGTACAGATTCCATGCTAGCAGACCCATTAATCAAGGGATTAATGCCTAAGGTCTTTCATGAGGATACTGCTCACATGGACGTTATTTTTGAGGATGTCTTGGTCTAGTGGGAGTCATTTTTTTATGTACTATATGTTTGCTCTCGACATTGGATTGTTTGATTTTCTGCAGAATAAAATTGATGGTTTATGATTCTGTTTCTGAGGTTGCTTGTGTTTTCTATGTGCAATGTTCGCGTTGTATTAAGGATTTTAGAATGATCTCACGAAAGAATAAAGAAGGACCAGTTGGAATTAGGCATGTCTAAGATCACATTTCATGTAATTTCCATGCTACTCATCCATATTTGATCTATGTCATTAAGTGTATTAGTATGATGATCATCGTGGTTTAATCACGACTGTATTGTGATAAAAGTCAGGTGGTTCCATTATTAATATATACGATGGACCAGATTATTTAAAGAGAAGTCTAAGGATAAATAGACTATACAGATGCGCGCTTGAGAAATTTGTAATATAATTGTTTTAGGAATAATATGTAACCAAGTGGGAGATTGTTAGGAAAATCAATGGGTTTCCCAATAATTATTTAGGATGTTAGATAAACCAAAAAAATTTCTATTTAGCCTCTGTTTGGGCCACATTATTTTTTTCATTCTCATTCTTCTACTCATTTTCAACCACACATTTTTCAATAAAATAATATTTTCCATCACATCAATAAATTTTCCTTCTTTTTCAACCACATATTCTCCATCAATCTATTATTCCAAAATGTATTCTTCCAAAATAATGTGGCTCAAACACACCCTTAATGACAATTCCTAAATATTTAGGAGGTTAGGAAAATCAATGGTTTTTCTATTTAATGGCAACATATTTAATTCAATTATATTTAATAAATATGGGTTAATTGAGTAGATACAAATATTGTTATAAAAGAGAATTATGGGAACTCTAATTATGCAATATATAAAGATAATTTTGGTTATGGTTCCCAACACATCAAATCATACATAGTTTCCCTTCTCCCCATTTGGAAGAGAGATGAAGGTCTCATTGAGGAAATAAGACGATTTTGTTGAGGAAGATCACAAACCACACCCCTTCGTTCGTGTTCATCAGTACGTGATCGATTGTCGTAGTAATTCCGCAACAGCTAATAATCGTTCATAATGGATCCTGGTATATAACCCGAATATGTGAATCATATTATTCTGGTATGATGTAAATCCTAAACTTTTGGTGATTTTAATTTGGGATGTTTGTATCTAGATTTGATTTCGATTTTAGATATGATTTATATTTCTAACAGTCCCTGCTTAAAATCTTCCATAGATGCCACTTCCCCTTTTTACATTCTTCAGATCAACCGAACCAATCCCTCGACGATGCACCCCTCAATGGCGACAATTATCTTGCTTGACTTTGTGCCAAAACCAGAGCCCTGAATGCCAAAAACAAGCTCGATTTTGTCCTTGATACCATTAAACATCAAACATATGATACCGCCACTGCCCTTCTTTGGGATCAATGATGTGATGTGATTATGTCCTGGCTCTTCACTCCATCGATCGTTCTCTTAGAGTGAGTCTCATCTACTGTGATATATGTAAGGCCAGGAACATACGATATTAATCATAGAGAAATAACAATAATCGATCTCACCGTAGATAAAGAGCGCAGAAGATTAAAGAAAACACGAGCCATTTCTTTCGGTCTAAAGCCAGGAGGTTCGGCGACCGTTTTTAACGCCTACATCCCCAGTTGAGCATAGCCCAAAATGGCAACAAAGGTTACGAACGTTCAGCCAAATCACTGAGTACGAAATAAAAACTCGTCTCTCAAAATACAATAATCGATGATTCACCAAGAATCTCTTCAGGACTGTTTTCTAGTAAAATATTAATATTTGCAGTGTTGTGCATCTTTGAGACCATAGCAAGATATATATTTTTTGAAATATGTGCTATTTCAAGAGCATATTATATTTTACTATCGCTTCTTCAAGAGTAATAGATCAATATTATTCTAGAATATTAATTATAATATTGTATTACTTTAGAAGCAACGACATAATAAATTATCAATTTAAAATTTATAGAAGAACAACTAAATATATTTAATCAAATTAAAAATTTTAGCCCCTGTTTGACACCCATTTTTATCTCATTCTCATTCTCATTTTTCTACAGTACTCATTTCTAACCACACATTCTTCAAATAAAATAATATTACACATAAACCAAAAAATTCTTCTTACTTTTTAACCACACATTCTTTACATCAATCACTATTCAAAAACTCATTCTTCAAAATAATGGGTGTCAAACGGGGCCTTAATTATCATACATACATGATATAAATTTACATAAAAAAATTAATTACCAAATATGAATTAAAAAAAAAAAACCTTGAGACATACATTGAGTTCAACAAACATAAGGCAAACTTGATTGTGGCAAGATTATACAGGCAAACCTAATGAATTAATCGATACAAGCAAACGGTACACAAACGTAATTCAAATGTAAAATTTAAAAAATCAATTAAAGATTTGTGATGATACAGATATTTGATTCACACAACTTGATAAATCTAAATTGAACATGATTAAAGAAAGCGTGCGTACAAGAAGTAAGATCGTACAAGCAGATTATGTGCACACGAATTAATGTGTTATATGAAAAAAATTCAAGTATCATCAAATTAATTTTAATACACGTATTAAAAAAAGTACTACATTCATTAGACTTTGAATAAGTCAATAAACTTGTGTATATTATATTGACAGTTAAAATCATATATTTATAGAAAAAAATTAGGAATACAATGATAATAATTTAAGGGTGCAAAACATTTCTTAATTAATTTCTCAAACAATACAAGTCATTGTGCACCCGAACGCAAGTGAATAGTTGCTGATGCGGTGATGCCCAGCTCAATCAACCGGCATATAGCCAAAATTCCCAATTAACCCCAAAGAACATAGCACCATGCTTCCAGTTAATAGACCCCTGTTGAGCTTCAAAACCCCACTATTTTTCCTCTCTTCGCAACAACGTTTCTGCTATTTCTTCAAGTCTTCGAGTTTACACATGGACACGAAACCCTTATCAATAAAACCTTCTTCATTGCAAATAGAAGCCCACAGAGTGACCAGTGAAGAATCCTCCATTAGCCTCCAAGAATGGCAGGGGTGGGGCACAACATCACCTGTACCTGCCGTGGTTAATGAAGTCATTGAGGACTTGAAGCTTTTGGAGAAAGACATCGATGCTCACATGACTTTTGATGGTAACCACGGGAAACTCACGGTAAAAATCAAAACTTTCTTACCTACCTTGTATTTTATATTTTATTGCCTCTTCATTATGATGAACCGATTATTGTTAAATTTGATTTCTGGATTTCTTCTTTGTGCGGGTTTTTGATTTGATTTGATTGATTCTTATGGAAACGAGAAACTGATTTCTGGATGATGTCGTGATTAGATTATTCTAGATGATACTATTAATATGATAGTATTTGCTTGTTATTTCACCCTTTGTTGTTTAGTTTTAGAAATTGATTTGTTTAAGGTGCAACAATGAGTTATGCGTGCAGTGCGCTGGCACTGGCTTGGAGTTGGAGTAGGGTGTGAGTTTAATTTGAATATTATCTAGACGGTGGATAACATTGTTAACGGCTCCTACACGATAGATGTGTTGATTCTGGAAGAACAAAAATATACAATTCCTCAAAGCCTTTGACACTTGATGCAGGCTGTATTATTTTGACAATGTAAATTCAATGGGTTTAGATTAGTATAAGCTTATTTAATTTCAATTTGTCTTACTATAATTTTTTTTTTTTTTGATAACCGTGGATGTCCGGGTCAGCTTGCGCGCACCTCGACTAATTCCACGAGACCCTGAAGTTTACTGCCGGGTACTCACCTCAGTGACCCTGAAGAGACTCGAACTAGTGACCATTAGGGAGTAAACCCAAGACCTGACCAATTGAGCCACCCCTCAGAGTTAATTTGTCTTACTATAATATCTGTATATATGAAAATATTGATTAACGAAGATAACATGTTGGGCAGTCTTTTAGGGAAATATTTTTCTCCGGTTAGAGCACCTTATTTTTGCTGTAGTTGAATGTCCAAGATAACAATGTGATTAATGTTCTGTTCAAGAAATGCTATAGCAGAAATAGGCATCAAAACCCAGCGTTTTGCTTCATGTTAACAAGAGCTTGTTTGGGAAAGATTTTAATCCAATTAAAATTGAAAATATAGCCGTTATTGGTCCCACCCGTCTAATAAAAGTCAACAATAACGGCTAGTTTTTCAATTTTAATCCGATTTTAATCCCTCCCAAACTAGCTCTAAGATTCTCGCTCACACACATTGCTAGGGTCTATTTATACATAAACTATTTTGTAGATCCTACAAAAGCGAATAGAAAAGAAGGATTATGAATGAATGAGTACAAAATTTGTGAAGGATAATAACACAAACAGTTGAGATTGGAGTTTCATTTCTCATAGAACTCAATTTCAAATTGTGACGACATGCTTTTGTTATATGCTAAGCATTATCCTTTCTAACTTATAGGTTTGTTTAATTATGTCTGTGTTTTCTAGTTTCACAACTCACATGCCCATCTCTCTTTACGTGTGTTAGTTGGCAGTCATAGTATTACTGTAAACCTCTTGCTCCTGTGAGCAGATCTATAATATATCAGTATCTAATTATCTGCATGGTCTCCAGGGTGACTTCAAAGTGCAGGAGGATAAAAAGCATAGGAAAAAATATGAATCCTTAGGTGATTCTGAGAAAAAACTCCAATTCTTTTCCGCTCGGCAAATAGCATGCCGGTTACTGGGAAGTAGGGGTTACCTTTGTCAGAAGGTACATTGTTTGCTTTTTACATTATTTCCTTGTTTTATGTCTTTGTATGTATGCCACATGCAGACAGTGCAATGATTTCCTTCAATGAAAGATATGATTTTCTGTAATGCACGAGTGGATTCTCTTTTACTTGGATAAACATTAACTCCATTTGTAACTATTATATGTCCTCTTTTGTATTTCCTAGTGCTGGCTTCCCATGGAGGATTGTATGTGTTCTAGAGTTGCACTGTATCCTCTAAGGTATCCAATAAGATTCTGGTTGTATATGCATCCAAAGGTTTGAGCTCCTACCTTAAACATTCTCTTTTCTCTTCTCTTCTGTTGCTTTTGGGATCAAGACGTGCTTTCCCAATCTTTTTTGTTTGCCTGATTATATGACATTCATCAAAGATTGGTGAAGGAGCCTTTCTATTTTTTGGCAGGACTTTTTGCGGCAGAACAATACGGGGAAGCTATTATGGAAAGTATTTGGTGTTGAAGCAGCAACTTTGTGCCTCTTTGGCATTGCTGAACATGAAGAGATAATGTGGAATGCATTCAATCTTGCAGGTTTGACTGCATGTGTTGTCTTTTGTGTAGCACTTTCTTACCAATCATCATTTCCATTCATCTCTGGCTTTTCCATAATTGCACTGCCTGCCTACATTTGAGTTTTAGAAACTTAATTTTGTCGGTATGGTGTGATGATGATCCTCGCATATAAGAAAGGTCATTTTTCAAGAATATGGCCATGATCCTTTTCTAGGTAAGACACACTAACGATTTAAAGGGAATGTACTTTGGAATCTTCCAAGGAGAGAAAAAATGTAGGAAAATTAGAATGCCTCTCAATAGAATTAAACTTAATATTCGGATTTCTTATTGCCCAAAGGCCCACAAGGTGGTGGTCTATATATATAGTTGAGGACTCCCAACAAGGCTTCGAGCCCGGGCAATTCACCAAGTAACCCTTCAACTATTTTTAAGAACCAAATTTAATTAAAACAAAATAATTCTAACTGAGAAATTTATGCATGCTGATTGCAACGGCCGTAAAAGATCTCCTAGGAAGTTTGCTAGAACAAGAAAAAAATTGAACCTACATTTCAGAATAGTATTTTGACAACCCGAATCCTTAACGATTTGAGTGTATCATAAACTAAAGCAAATTTAAAAGATATTCAACACAATTATATAAATTATTTAAGCACTTACTAATATTCAAATGATGTAATGAGTTTAATACATTACTTGAAATGAGGTATATCTTAAAATTATTTAAAATTAAATGAAATAATAATAGTTTGACAACGTAAGAATTTTATTATTGAATCTTTTGCCACCATAAGCCAGATCCGTGCCAAGCTCCTCGAATCGTCAATTATCTGAAAGTAAAGACATAATTGAGTGAGAATAATTCTCAATAAGCGTACGTGGATAATGAATTCATATATGTATTTCTACGGAAAATTCATAGCTTGCATAGGGAGACACGAAAATTAGACCGAACTTAGGTGGTGCTAAATTCTCGTGTGTAGCGCTACTAAACTCCAGTCCAATCTTAATAGAACATCGTAACATGGATCAAAACATAACATAGTCATAGAAATATTACATACATAAACATAAAGCACAACTTACCTCTTCACTGAACAATTCAAAATGATAAAAGGAGTTATTAGTGGAAAGAGATCCTTGAGCCGCATGTGGGGTTGATTATTCACGTGTGATTGTATAGTTGTACGAACATAAAAATGATGAGAGAAATAGAAGTGGAGAGACAAAGTTATAAAGAGGGAAAGTGTGTAAATGATTGTTGAGGGTAGTTTAGTGTTAGGTTTGTCTCCTATTTATAAGGTAAATTCTTGACCATGTGTAGAAAAGTGAAAGGAAATGGCTAGATGTTAGGGATAGTAAATGCATAAATGGTGTATTGTCATTAAAATGGTCAAATTCATATCTTTAATTATGTGGTCAAATCAATTAACTTGGCTTAAAGCTTGGTGTAAATGATGCATGTGATCAAATCAATTTCCTTGATTTGCGTGGTCAATTCAATTGCATTGGCTTGAAATGTGGTGTGAATAATGCATGTGATCAATGAATCATCCTTAATCAAGACTAATTAGCATACTTACATATGTTTTAAGCATAATTTAATCTAACTTCTACAATAAATTTCCACTTAGGTCCTCAAACTATTGGTCGATAACCAATAAGGTCCTTAGACTAGGTCAATTACCAATAAAGTCATTAAACTTTAATAATAGCGCACTTAAGTCCTAAATTTAAATCTAACAACTAGTAGTAACAATTTGGGATGTTACAAGTATGGCATTATATAAAATTCCTAATTGAGATCCATAAAATGTTTTGGAATCTTGATCGATAACCTTTCCAGTGATGTATAATTTCCCTGGTAAATATCTTCACATTTATCCCTGAATCAAATTCTGATTTTGATGCAACCCTTGGAAATTTAAGATGCTAGAAGGAGAATTTCGACTTTTCTTTCTCCAAAGCTTACAAATGACACTCCTGCATCACAATGCACACGTACACCTGAAACACCTACTGATCATTCTCTTTCACAAAGTTAAATTGTAGTTTAGCTCTTAGCAGTTATTAGTTGATTGTCAGGAACAACATTTAGGAAACCCTTTTTACACATGACATAAAAATGACTAGCTTGTTGCCTTTTATCCCTTACGTGGAAAAATATTGTGAAGTTGCATTTCCCAAATGTAGAGACTGCTGAAACGATTATATTCATAATGAACTCGTACTTGTCTCGGACTATAATATAGATTGTGGCTATTACTTCGATACTTTTCAATGTTCAATATGCAGCCAGTTAATTTTCTAGGCTTTAAACAATTTTGTTAATGCTGTTTAATCGTAACAGGATTCTGATTGTGCTTGATGCCATTTCAGGGAGAAACAAGGTTTGGTGCCTTTATCCAAGTAAGAATGCTGTGACAGAATCTATTAAGGATATTATTGGCCAAACTTCTTCCAGTGATCTACAACTCCATGCAAAATTGGTAGATCTATTTTTCTTATTAACTACTGCTTGAGTCAGCACAAAAGTTCGCAAATTGAATGCTTTATATATTCTATAAAATTATTACATGTTACTCAAGCTATGCAAACTCAAATTAGCTGACAGATATATTACAATCCTAGAACGAGTTGCTTATAAAATCACTTTTTCATTATTCTTTATTTTACACCCTGCCCTTATATTTTTATATTATCTTAATGGTTTGAATTGCATTTGGCTTGAATCTTTTTGGGTTCTCCAAGAATGATTAAAAGTTATATGGGCTTTTACTTCATCAGGTGGTATGGAGCCAACCTACTGCCCTTGGCCTCTCATACTGGTGGCTTTGTAGCAGAGGAGCACTTCCACATTCTCCCTTCTGTGATGTTGGGTTTTCCATAAATTTTATGTTAGCCATTTGATAGATTAGATATGATTTAGTGTAATAATAAAACTACGTACCTGAGTTATGTGGCTAGGAGAACTCCGTGAACATAGACGTAAGTTCCAATGCTTGTGCCAGAGGACATTGCTAATTTGAGGCACTCTCATAGTTGTGAGAGTGGTCCTTGAATAATGGGGTAGCCATAGATCACACAGAATCTCATATGGTGACCTGTACCCATGGCCATGTGCTGTTGATTGTGTTGGACTGGCTTATCGTGAACTGGAAAGATGGCTTTCCAGAAGTAGGTATTACTTTTTGGAGAACAAGATGTGTAATTAGTGTTTCAAAAGCAAGTTTTTGAACCCAGTTGTATTTTAACCCATAATAACAGGACAGCGTACCTTTATTTGCTGAACTCCCAGTATACTCAAGGCGAAGCTGCAAAGTCAACTCAAGGCTTTAAGACTTCATGCTCAATTGAGTTCCAAACTGCTGCTTGTTCAAAAATTTAAAAAAAAAAAAAAGGGGAAAAAAGATATAAATAGATTACTTTTATTAGCCAATGGAAATGGATCTCTATATCAGCATTGATTACTTTAATTGCTGACAACAATGGATATCTATAGCGGTAGTAATTACTTCGATTACGAAGTACTCATAAATTTAAAACACCATTTATTTGTGAGATAAAGAGATCATTTTTTTCTAATGTTAGTTAAGCAAATCTAAAGCTTTACTTATCTTTCTTTTTTGCAGATTCAAGTTTCTTGGCATGCATCTTGTTACTTTGAGTCAGATGTTAATTTTCATGTTATTACACCATGTAGGCAAACGGAGATGACACAATGCATTTTATTTTAATTGATGGTACATGGAGCAATTCTAGTGCAATGTTTAAGCGCTTGCAGGTATTCTACCATACACACCTTGTTTTCCCCAACCGTTTCTTAGAATCACTTATATATTCACGCCATATTTAATTTTCATGAAGATAAGAAGATGAGCTAGTTTAAGTCATTGACTGATATAAGGGACCCAGGAATGATAACCTTAATAGAGGATAAGGAGAATCTGACTCAGATAAAAGGGTCTGTTGTCTCGTCTCTATAGATCTATATTTTGTCTGTTTCAAAAATCGGTTTTACTACCGGTACATCAAGGTGTACATAAGCGTGTACATCACACTCACATGCGGGTGAGACCCGCTTGAATAAAAAAAATATTTTATACACGTGGGTCCACCCCCATGNCTTGAATAAAAAATTATTTTATACAAGTGGGTCCCACCTCATGTGAGTGTGATGTATACCATTATGTACAATTCTTGATGTAGAAGTAGCATTTTTGTTCAAAAATAAGGCTATTGTATTCATGTTATAGTTTTGTACTTCCATTGAAGTAATTAAGGGGTTGTGCTGCTTAGTTTCTTATGAAACAGTACATCGGGAGTATAAATCTGTGCTGGGCTGGCCCATCTTTTAAGTTCTGAGTGGTTGACGGGCCTCTAAATCCCTTTCCTGTTAGGGCCAGCTCTAAAGTGCATTTATTTACTTTTCAATGCATCTTGGATAGGGAAAAATGTAATGTTCTTCTTCCAAAAAAGAATAAAAACTAAAAAGAATATGAATCCCGCCCAACCCAGTTTACACCTCTAATGATACCTCAAATTTTTATCGCTGGTTTTTTTTTTTTTTCTTTTGGTGTGATTCCAATGGGTGGTGTTTCTTCGGTTTTTTCGTTCATCCTAAGAAATCAATATATCATTTGGTAATAATTTATCTGCAGGATCGAGCTATATGTATCTGGGAACAGGAACTTCGTTGCGTATCTTTGAACACAGGTGCATCTTTGATGCATAAACTAAGGTATATATAAATCAAATATCTTTTTGTGCCTTCTTAAGCCTTTTCATGCATATGTTTTTTCTCTTCACCTTTTCATTTTGGTTATTTGATCAAATAGTCTTCGATTTAGAGTAGCCACTGGCGTTGAAACTAAAACTGCAGAATCTCTTGTAAATGCAGGAGCTTGTCTCATCCGATTCTCTCTCTCTAATGATAGATCTTGCCATAATATAGGTTTGCTATTCTTCTAATTTCGATTTTTTATTTCTTTGGAGGCCAGACCCCAACCATCATGGGATCGTACATGTACAGCGGCAGCAGCAATGGGGCTCCTCTATGAACTCCATCAACTTCCAGAGTTTAGTTCGTTTGGATTCGACAAACAGGCTGAAGCCATTGGCGACGCCTTAGAGGTTTTGTTAGAAGCTCTCACAAATCGAAGGCTCCGAATGGGCAGGTCCATCACCCGAAAAGAAAGGCATTACAGCAATCTTTGCTGACACGAGCCTATGCACAATTTTTCTTGCTGGTTGAGGAATGTTTTTACCCTTTCAAGATCTCTTCATCTTACCAATGGCTTAAATATGAGATGTACGAACTTTTTATTGATTATTTGACAAGCGATGATATATTGAGGAATCCATTCTTGCGGCAAAACGGCATTAGAAATTCCGAAATTTTGTTGTATGAATCTGAGCCTCGCGTTGTCTTTAACTTGCGGTTTCTATGGTTGCAGCAAATGTACTGATTATTTAGGCTTTATCTGTTTGTATCTAAATTTTCTCTTGTAGTTAAAACTAGTGGGGAGTCGTGCATTGCACTATGACTGTTATAATTTTAGTTGTAATTTTGTTAGTAATATCCTAATGTGTTGAGATATGTATTTAGTGATTTTAAGTGACCACATATTAATTGAAATGTGATATTACATCTCTAAAAAGATGTCAAACTAATAGTATACGTAGTTAAAAAATGTTTAATGGGAAAATAAAAATTAGGCTCAATATTCTGAATCTGTAAAAAATAGATTAATGTGTAACCCCACATAAACCGTAATTAATACGTCTTAACTAAAATCTCCAAATCTCAACACCCTCCAGAGAAACCTCATCTCTTACGTCTCTCAACCAAACATACAATTCTAGAATCAAAGAGAAACCTCTGTCTTTGCCGTTATCTTCTGTCTTCACTGCTCCACCATCTTTGCTATCTTCCTTCGTCTCCTCTCCGATGACCTCTCTAACATCTAACCCCTAAAAGTCCAAAATTGTAGAAATCTCACCTCACTCCGAAACCGGCATTGACTTTGACTTCGACTTCTGCAAACCGTCACCTGACTCAAACATATGGTTGGAGAGGGAATTTTAAGGCGTTGAAGAGGAAAAAAAAAGTTTTAATAAAGAATGATCTCCGGGAAGAAGGAAAAAATTTCTTCAAAATTTTATAAACTAGCTAAGATTTTTCACAGTTTAAACTTTTTTATGGTTTTTATTCAATTTTATGTTGTAATATTTGCTAGTTTTCAGAAGAATATCACTGTTTATTCCATTTTTAGTTTTATGTGACTGATTTTATGTGAATAGTAGATACCTACCTTAATTTTATTGGTTTTATGTGAATGGTAGATACAATTTTCAGTTTTATATTTAATCATTCGGTGTGAAAGAATGATTAAGGTACTTGAATCTGACTGTTTATTCCATTTTCAGTTTTATGTGAATGTTAGATACCTTAATCTGATTGGTTTATGTGAATGATAGATACCATTTTCAACAATTCCGAACACTGAAATTTTTTGAAGCCAACAACACTTTTGCGTATATTCTTGGACAGCATGATGATCATAACATATCAAAGCTATGCATGTCTTGGTCAATTCAGTAGAATATTTGCCACCATTTTGTAAGACAAACTTCTCATAAGCTTATAATTTCATAATGGATAACGTCAACCCAAATAAATGAAGAACCTAGTATAATTCTTGAGGAATTGCACATTTCTCTTTCCAGCAGTCATGAAGCAATTTATGGTGACAATTGGTTGCATTAGATTGTTGACACCCAGACCATCTGACATCCATATGTCATGTTCTGTCTTGATATTAATATGCAAAAGATATGCTCTCAAGACATAAGAATTCATGGCACAGTTAAATTTCTCTTCCATTTCAAGCAGAATTTCTTCCATAGATTAGAGCATGACATTTCATTTTTGAAAAACTTTTGCATTAAATTGCTCTCACTTTCAATTTTTGTTTCTTCCCACACCAGTGGATCAATATTAGAAATTATGTAAATAGTTGAGGTCATTTTAGTCTTTTAGCTCTTTCCCTTTTTCTATAAATACGGTATCTGGTATTTGGTATGAATGGAATTCATGGTTTGAGTTAGAAATTGGGAATAACAAAATTTCCCGCCAATTGTTCTTCTCCAGTTTACTCTCTTCCATTATTTTCACATGGTATCAGAGCATTGAAGCTTGCTACGATGGAGTCTCAGGCGTATTCAATTGGAGAAATGATTGGAGAAGAAGCGAATTCAATTAACAGTAGATCGATTACAGGTCTGAACAATCCGTATTACCTGCACTATGGTGATAACACAGGAATGCAGCTGATTTCTGCTGTGAGGATAACTATGCGACATGGAGTCGAGCCATTGTTATGGCTCTCAGTGTGAAAAACAAAGAAGGATTCATTGATGGAACAATTACGAAGCCTGCGTCTGACGATCTTTTACATAGTGCCTGGAGAAAGTGCAACCACGTGGTGTCTTCGTGGATTATCAATTCCATTCCAAATGAGCTCTATCCTAGTGTGATGCACAATGATTCAGCTAGGGAGATATGGATTGAGCTAAAGGAACGGTATAACCAGGTTAATGGACCTCGAATTTATGAGTTGAAGAAACAGATTTCTACTATTTCACAGGAGAATGGTTCAGTTAACTCTTATTTCAATCGATTTAAAGGAATGTGGGAGGAACTGGATAATTATAGGCCTAACATTGGTGGATCTAATTATAAGCAGAAAGATCAAGTCATGCAATTCCTAATGGGGTTGGATGAACATTACTTTGGAGTAAGGAGTCAGATCTTGTTAATGGATCCTCTTCCGCCTTTGAATAAGGTGTTTGCTTTGATTTTGCAAGATGAAAGGCAGAAGGAGGTTATCATAAAATGACAACAGAGTTTTGAGACGACTGCTTTTGCTAATAATGTTGGCCAAGGATTTAATGGAAGTCAAAGGAATATTAGATTCATTCAAAATCAGAGAAAGGATAAGCCTATCTGCAGCCACTGTGGTATGATTGGACATATTAAGGCAAAGTGTTTCAAAATCGTTGAGGTCATTTATGCCTAGAAGCAGAAATGTTGTAGCCAATGCAGTTGGACAATCTTCTGATAGTGGTTCACAAACTGTGCTGGAGTCTTTTACAAATCTCACCATCACTCCAGATCAATGTAAACAAGTTTTGGAAATGCTGATGCCTCAGTTGAAAGGGCAAACAAGTTCTGGTAATGTTGATCCTCGAGTGCAAACTCAGTCACAGCCTCAGGATGCATAAAAAACTTGTTATTCTGTACCAGATGCTTTTGCATTTTTAGGTAATTACCATTCTAACATTAAAATTGGTGCAACAAAATGGATTATGGATACTGGTGCTTCATAACATATGGTATGTTCTATTTGGCATTTAACTTCTATATCTCATAAAGTTAAAGCTGATGTTAGATTTCCTAATGGTAAAACTGTTGAGGTGACACATGTTGGTGAGGTCAGGTTATCTGATACATTGGTTCTAACTGAAGTATTAGTGGTGTCTTGTTTCACATTCAATTTGATTTCAGCCAGCAAATTGACTCTCAGACATAATTGTTTTCTGATATTTTTGCATCAATATTGCTTTGTCCAGGATCTTTTGACATGGAAAACGATTGGAATGGGGAAACTTGAAGATGGACTATATGCTTTCCAGATTCCTGCTCAGAAAATTCATGAAAACCTTCTTTCCGTTATGAAAATTCTGGAACTCAACACACTGTTATTTCTAAAAATAGCTTTCCTGTTTTTCCTAGTTCCATTTGCAATTCTGATCTCAGATCAAAGTGTAATAAGTCTAGACAATTTTCTTGTAATTTCATAAGTAATATCAATATAAATTCTGATATTGATCTATGGAATTGTCGTATGGGGCATCTTCCTATCTCTAAGCTGTCTATCTTGCATAATCTTGTTCCTGCCATCAATTTGAATAAGCACTTACATTGTACTATATGTCCTATAGCCAAACAGCAGAGATTATCTTTCCTAAGAAGTGAAAATAGAGCCCTTAAAAGATTTGATATCATCCATTGCGACATATGGAGACCCTACTCAGTTCCTTAACTGGATGGTTCTCGATTTTTCTTGACCATTGTTGATGATCATACTAGAATAACTTGGACCTACTTAATAAGGTATAAGTCTCAAACTCGACCTATTATTCATTCTTTTTACCAAATGATTCTTACTCATTTTGACTGCAAAATGAAGATCTTCATATCTGACAATGGATCTGAATTTCATATGGATGACTTCTTTCAGTCTAATGGCATTATCCATCAACCGAGTTGTGTTGAAACACCTCAGGAAAATGGGATTGTAGAGAGAAAGCATCAGCATCTTTTAAATGTTGCCAGAGCCATCAAATTTCAGGCAAACTTACCTCATAAATTCTGGGGGGATTCTATTCTTGCTGCCACATATATAATAAATAGAACTCCTACCTTGATTCTTGGAAATAAGACTCCTTATGAGATGCTATATCAAAGAGCTCCATCCTATTCACATCTGAAGGTATTTGGATGCCTATGCTATGCTTCAAGTATCAAAAGAAACTGTACCAAATTCGACCCTAGAGCCATTCCTTGCATCTTTCTTGGCTATCCTTATGGCATGAAAGCTTTCAAGCTATATAATCTGCTAAGTCATAAATTTTTTGCTTCTACGGATGTCAAATTTCATGAAACTATATTCCCATTTCATCATCCTAAATTTCTTGCTTCACTGTCAAAAATTGGTATTCTTTTTCCTTCTAATTCATCCCTTTTTCCATCATCATAGGGTGATGATTCTTTAGCATCTAATGTATTGATTCAAGATCCTGATAATGGTAGTTCCCCTGATATTGCTTCTCCTATCAGTTCCACTCTAATCCCTCTGATTTACCTTAAATTGATAGTCATCAATCCACTCCTTCACCAGTTCCTATAACTCCTATCAGGCAATCCACTCGACATAAAAGAGCTCTAGCCTATCTTTAAGATTATCATTGCAGTCTTGCATCTCAGGTACCTCCTTTCCAATCTGATTCCATGAAGAAAGATTGCTTGGCTAGAAAACAGTATCCTGTTGCTGAATTTCTGGATTATAGCAGGTTCTCACCTGCTCACAAAAGGTATTCACTTACCTTATCTACTATATCTGAACCTAGATCATATGAAGAGGCTGTTAAATGTCTAGAATGGCGTAAGCCCATGGAAGCTGAATATCAGGCTTCGGTGTTAAATAACACTTGGACAGTGACTCATTTGCCTGCACACAAAAAGCCTGTGGCCTGCAAATGGGTTTTTAAAGTCAAACTCAACTCTGATGGGACTGAGCAAAGAAAGAAGGCCAGGCTTGTTGCTAAAGGTTTCACGCAACGAGTTGGCCTTGACTATGAAGAGACATTCTTGCATGTTGCTATGTTAGTTACTGTGAAGACTCTACTGGCTGTGGCTGCTCATCAGTGTTGGCACCCCCATCAATTGGACATAAACAATGCTTTCCTCTATGGTGAACTCGATGAGGAGGTCTATATGTGGATGCCTAAGGGGTATGAGCAGCAGGGGGGTAAACAACTTGTTTGCCGATTGAACAAGTCCATTTATGGACTTAAACAGGCATCTCGACAATGGAACACCAAGCTCACTTCATACCTCATTTCCCAGGGGTTCAGATAGTCCAACTCTGATTACTCACGTTCAGTAAACAAGAAAAGGGATCATTTACTGCCTTACTCATTTATGTGGATGATATCATCATACGAGGAAATAATCTTTCCTATATTGAACAATTCAAGAGAGTTGAATGAGCAATTCAAACTGAAAGACTAGGGAGTTTTGAAGTTTTTTTTTGGGGCTGGAAGTAGTAAGATCAGCAAAGGGCATATCAGTTAATCGGAGAAAGTACACTCTGGATGTGTTATTTGATGTAGGTTACCTTGGGGCAAAATCAGCAAAATTTCCTTTGCTACAGAATTTATAACTTAGTAAAGACCAGGGAGAACTCATTGAGGATGCCAACATGTATAGAAGATTGATATGGAGAATCTTATATCTGACTATAACGAGACCAGACTTATCATATGCTGTCCAAGTTCTCATCCAGCTTCTTCAATCATCAAGGCTGCCACATTTGGAGGCTACTCACCATGTGCTTCGATATTTGAAAGGAACACCAGCACAGGGATTGTTGTTTGAAAGTGAATCTGACTTGATTTTTAAAGGGTTCTGCAATGCTGATTGGGCAGCATGCTTAGACACAAGAAGATCGATAACTGGATACTGTGTTTTCCTAGGCAATTCATTGGTGTCTTGGAGATCAAAGAAACAGCCTACAGTCTCCAGGTCATCACCAGAGGCAGAATACAAGTCAATGGCTACAACTGTATGTGAGTTAAGTTGGCTGAAAAATGTACTTGGAGATTTTGGTATCAAACATGACAGAGGTACCTTGTTATTCCGTAACAGCAAGTCTACGATTCACATTGCCAGCAAGCCTGTTTTCCATGAGAGAACCAAACATATAAAGATTGATTGTCACCTTATAAGAGATAAGGTTCAATTTGGAGAAGTCAAAATGCTTCATGTTCCATTTCAAGATCAGTTAGCAGATGTTTTGGCAAAGGCATTGGGAGGAGCTCGTTTCAAGCATTTGATAGATAAGATGGGAATTTTGAATGTTCATCTCCCATCTTAAGGGGGGTATTAGAAATCATGTAAATATTGTAAATAGTTGAGGTCATTTTAGTCTTTTAGCTCTTCCCTTTTTCTATAAATACGGTATCTTGTATTTGGTATAAATGGAATTCACGATTTGAGTTAGAAATTGGGGATAACAAAATTTCCCGTCAATTGTTCTTCTCCAGCTTATTCTTTTCCATTATTTTCACAGCACCTGTCAACAGAACATGGCTATCTACACAGACCACAATGCTGGTTACGTTGTGGAAGCTGCAACATGGCCAACTGCGACAAAAAATTGCGGTGTTCGGTATCATTCCTTTAATCCTTTAACGTAGAGATTGAAATGGTGGTCCTTTTAAGTGTTAGTAGTTTGTTGTACGTGGCATGATGAGCTGTTTCGATAGCTAAACGTTTAAGGTAGATTATTGGCTGTCACAAGTTTCTGCCTCAAATGATGTATATGAAAAATCCTGAACAAAGCTTCATTAATAATTGTAAAATTTCTTTTACCATCATTGTCTATTATATCGTCATTTATTATATAATTTAATACGCAATGGAGTGGTTAAATTTGTATAAAATGATGTATTTTAAAGTTTTAATTAGTGTTTTGCCACTTTCTTGAGTGCTTGTCACTTTTTTCTCACTTTTTTGAAATTTCTATCACTTATTTTATTGTTTGTTACTTTTTAAAAAAAATTTCTATAACATTTTTGAGCGTCATAGGTTTTGATTGACGCTTTTCCACTTTTTTTAGTGTTTGCAACTTTTTTGAATTTTTGTCACTTTTTTGGATAGTGCTTGTCATTTTTTTTTTCAAAAAAAAATTTGTTGTCTTTTTAAAATTTCTGTCACTTTTTATTGTTTGTTACACTTTTCTAAAATTTCTATCACTTTTTTGAGAGACAACATTGGTTTTGATTGATATTTTGTCACTTTTTTGAATTTTGTTACTTTTTTGAATAATGTTTTTCACTTTTTTAAAAATTTCTTTCACTTTTTTGAGTGATAAACATATGTTTGATTGGTGTCTTGTGTCACTTTTTTTAGTGTTACTTTTTGAGTTTTTGTCATTTTTGAAAATAATGTTTGTCACATTTTTGAAATTTTTGTCAGATCTATATTATTTGTTACTTTTTAAAAAAAATTATGTCACTTTTTAAGTGACAAGAATAGGTTTTAATTTGTGTTTTGTAACTTTTTTTTTTTTTCACTTTTTTTAGTGTGTCACTTTCTTTTTTCTTTTTGTTGGATCGATATTGGTTTGAAGGAAAATCACGTCATATTCTCTGCATGAGATAATAACAGACTTAAATGAAAGTTTAGGGCATGTTCTCTTTACCATTTTTAAACTGTTTTCTATTTTCGATTTTCCAAAACAGTGAAAACGCGTTCGCCTTCCTATTTTCGAAAACACGATTTTTAAAACAAATTAAAAATTTACAAAGAAAACCCAAAACGAAAAATTTGTCGTTTTTGGTGTTTTCAGCTATAATCGAGCCAAAATTTTCAAAACGCATTTTGAGTATTTGCAAAACAATTTTTCAAAATGCCAAAAAGAACACATTTTGAACAATTTCAAAATAGACACTCAAAACACAATATCCAAAATGAATTCAAAACTAAAAAAAAAAANAGTTAAGCATATTAAGCTCTTGTTTGACACAGATTCTTTCAAAACTCATTTTCAACCACACATTCTTTACACTATGTTTGACACCCATTTTATGGGAATGAGAATTTTTGGAATAGTGATTGATGGGAGAATGTGTAGTGAAAAAGTTATGAAAAGTTTTAGATTTGTGTGTAATATTATTTTATTGAAAGAATGTGTGGTTGAAATGAAAAAGAGAAAAAAATGAGCATGAGAATAGAATGGGTGCCAAACAGGGGCTTAATAAAATAATATTACATGCAAATTCAAAACTTTTCTTTATTTTTTAACCACATATTTTCCATCAAATTACTATTTAAAATGCATTCTTTTCTCAATAATGTGCATCAAACAGGATATTAATTTTACACAATATGTTTTACTTCCAAAACAAAAGACCCTTAATTTTAGGGGTATTTTTGTAAGTTGTCCATGTTTAATTTTGCTTCAAATTATAAAGAACTTAAGATATTTCACAAACATGTTTATGTGAATACAAATAAAGTGAATTGCAATATAAAAAAAATGAAACAAAACAGATGAAAAGATGTATATGTATGTTGCTAAATTTGTTTTAGAATAAAAATATCAGGAACAAATCATCTTACAATTTTTTTCTATCTTCGAAATCATCTTTACAGTAACTTTCTTCTTTGTATCATTAGCTGCTACAACCTAGAAGCACAAACATAATTGAAACAACTAAAAAAAAGGGCGATAAATGAAAAACATCAATGCAATTGAATTGCCATAAAAAATACACATAAAACTAAATATATAATTATTAATATTTTAACACGGAGTAAGATCAAACCTATGCAAAATTATCATTATATTTTTCATTCTTCACACGAGGCTCACATTGTAGAAGCCCGAAAATTAAAATGAATTAAACTCATATTTTAATGTGATTATCTAAGACCACAAGCCTAGCCCATGGACAAGCCTTATGCCCATCCTACATAAGAAATGAAAACCCAATACTAGTCCAATATGCCTTAAAGAAATATTTCTAAGACCAAATCTGCTTCCACATCATTTTCAAAGGGTGCAAATTATAAATTTTAAGTAAAAGAGGATTTGTAAGTTTCTATTTGGGGACTTATATTGTTATTTCCTTATTTTGCTAATAATTAAATTATAGGAACCAAGGGTGAAAAACAATAATGAAAATGAAAATAAATTAAATTTAAAATCCACTTCATTTCATCTTCATCAAAATTCAAAAGAACCAGCCACACACACACACAGAGATGCATATAAGGCACCGTTTGGTAACCATTATTCTAGAAAAAATGCTTTCTTTGTGTCAAATCACACTTTTTTTGTGGTTGATAATGAAGGAAAAGTTATTGATGTGATGGAAAATATTATTTTATTGATGAATGTGTGGTTGAAAATTAGTAGAAGAATGAGAATGAAAAAAAGAATGGATACCAAACAGAGGCTAAATATTGGAGGAAACGTTTGTATTAATTGATGAATGATAAAATCTTAACCCTCAAATGAAAACATATACGTTTGTATTACACACACATGTACCTAAAAACTCAAATGCGTGAAATGGAACCTTAAACTCTCTTCAATTCTTTTTAATTGGTGAATGATTGCTAAGATATGAAACAATTGTAATAAAATGTAAGAAATGAAACATAAACCTTTCTTCAATTCTTTTTAAACAGTGAATGAATGGCTGTCAACGTTTTATTTTCAAGGGCCAATTGGAATTTACTATTCATTTTTCCTCCAAATCATTCATATCATTTCCAATATATATGGATGTACACATTGTGAACAAGGAAAAAAAAATCCAAAGTAAGAAAAAGGAAAAGAGAGGCAAATTGTTTTTCAAGCTTTGGGTGCCATCGAGAAACAACATTCACTGTCCAATTTCGTCCATTCAAAAGTTTCAAACTAAGATAGGTAGATGTGCAAGTGATTATTTCATTTTCAAGTTATGATTTTTCGTTAAAAGTATAAATGAATTGGCACCTCCAGATACAGTGCTTTGACACTACTATAGTTGGAATGATCATTCTCATGCTCTACATGTTATAATAATTCTATAGAACTTGGAATTTTGCCAAAGATTCATCTACGTGCGACAGTATGAATTTTCTAATTTGATAACAAAATGTACCGATGATATCTATTGAGTTTTGACTCATGGGTTAACTCCATTCTTACAGGTTGATTTGATTGACTGGGCATGGATGATGGCAGATGATGGTACAGTGTGTTATGGAAAAGCCGGGAGACTTAAAAATATATGTTGAGTATGCAAAAACTGTTTATGTATTTCAAATAATAAGTTTTCGATGAATATCATTTATGTAACTACCTTATGAAACTTTTCAAGAATAGGTTCTGTTAATATAAATTTACTTGCAAGTTTCATATTTCTCTCATAAATGTTATCAAATTCCTCACTGTTGCTGTTTTTTTAGTTTCCAACTTCTGCACTAAACTTCAAAAATTCATAGCCCATTCCTTACTTGAAATTTTTGGGCAAAACCAGTGGGCATCGATAGTCTCATGGATTAGTTACTTGGTAAATTTGAAACCATGCCAATCCGATGTCCGTAGAATTTGATTTTACATTTTAAGTAAATCGTGCTGGTTTACTTACAAATGGATCGTTATGGGATTTTGAAAAATATTTTAGTGCCTCATATGTTGTCAACGAGAGCCAATTTTTGGATATTTTATGTTACAGGAAGTTTCCTACTTTCACTTAAAATTTCATGAACTTTTGAGGCTGATAACTATGCAAACGAATTTTTGTTGACACTTGAGGGAAAAAAAAAAACAGATTGCCTTCTTATTTACTACCTAGTTTTTGTGCATGCCATTGTTCACGTGAATAGTAAATTTTGTATGGAATTTGTTCAATTTTTTTTATTGTTTCTTTTAGTATCATTTCACTATTTTGCTACTATCGAAAAGTGACTTCACTTCTAAGAAATTATTAGATGGTCCCTTAATATGAAATGGTGTTGTTTAGAATTAAATAATTCTTAAATCAAAATTTAGTTAATTTTTTATGCATTCTGTGAAAAGTGTATTTTATTAAATTATTTTCAAAATAATTTTTAAGATCACGGCTAAGAAATGTTCTAGTAGTGTTTAGGTCCATATGGGTTGGGACATTACAACATGGTATAAGAGCACGGTTTAG
>OU503055.2:9693367-9753110 GCA_912172775.2 Fraxinus pennsylvanica
ATATATATATATATATATATATATATATATGTGTGTGTGTGTGTGTGTGTGTGTGTGTGTGTGTGTGTGTGTTAAGTACAAAATAGGAAATTTAAAATGAGAAAATGAAATATTTAAGGCACTCCATAACATCTCGCATTCATCAATCGATCTCATCCTACGACCTAGGTATGTTTAACTAAGTAAAGTTAAAAATTATTCTCATGAAAAATGTTATGATTCTATTGTTATTTTTTTATGTTACGGTATATTCTACATCTTCTTTTTATATATATTGTATGCAAAGATAAATGTAATTTGAAAAAGAAAATGTGTTGTTTAAAAGACATGTATTGGGCTAGAAATTAAAATGTGGATGACAGATGGCTAGGAGAAGACAAAATACTAGGAGAAGGAGTCATGTTAGCCAACAATAGATACATATCCGAGTTTATCTAGATTTTGAGGTAGATGAATCCTTAGACCTTGACAATCACATATAAAGCGTGTATCAACATTGGCTAAAAGCAAAGAATGCGGGTTACACAATTAGTAACCGATAATCAATAGGTCATTTGCTAGAAACTCGCAAATTTTGGAAAGTGAACCTAAGGAACTTGACTTTGAGGATTTTCGCAATGCCTATATCCATAATTGGGAGACTATGATTGGTGATGTTATCTCTCGCTCGGGATCCAAATCGACATTGGCTTCAGATGACGAAGCTGCACAACCAATTATGGTAAATGCTAACGAAGATGAAGAAGAAGATCAAGAGGATGACCTAGAAAAAGATCAAGAATGCAACGAGTAGAGGCTATGGAGATTATTCGTTTATAATAATAATTTTATTATTTCAAGATTAGTAAAAAAAATCAATTATGTGATCAAGTTGTGAAAGGTTTCACCTTACCTTGGTTTACAAATTTGACAAAAGATATTTTTATGTTTATTTCAAGGAAAATGTCTCGAGCAAACCAGAACAACTTAATAAGTGACCTCCTACAAATGGTTCAAGATCTTGGTAGGCTGCATCAAAATCAAGCTCCAACCACACCACCAACTCCTACTACTCTCCTGACTTATGCCTTGGTAGTTGAGTTATTTCGAAGGCATAAGCCCATGCCTTCGATAGAGCATCTAGTCCACTAGTAGCTAAGGAATGGATTCATAAGTTAGAACGGATTTTTCGACTTATAGACTGCACTATGCTCAAAAGGTCCAGTGTGCAGAGTTTATGTTTACCGGTGATGCAAGTCATTGGTGGGATTCGATGTCCCGAATTAGGACCTAAGAGCAGCAGTTGACATTAACTTGGGAACAATTCAAGGAGGAAGTGATGAACAAGTATGTTCCCCAGTCTCTAAGATATTTCAAGGAGAGTGGATTCCTTCAACTTAAGCAGGGTAATATGTCTCTGACTGATTACGAGTAAAAGTTTGATCACTCTCAAGGTATGCTCCACACCTGATTGACACGGAGATTAAGACTCGAAGGTTGGAGTAAGGGTTAAACCCAGACCGAACATGATTCTTATATTACATCATTTCAAATCATACCGTGAGATGCTGGAACGAGCTCGTGCTATTTGGATAAAGGGTTATTTGGAAAGAGAAAATGGAATGATCAAGACAAAGGAAAGGGCAAATGGCAGAATAAGAAAGTTAATATCGGATCTAGTGCTAGTAAAGTCATAGTAGTTGTAGTAGAGCCATATCCTAAGTGTGGTAAGCCTCATCGTGGTGAATACTTGTATGGGAAGAATGTCAATTTTCGATGTCGTAAGCTACAACATATCGCTAAGAACTGTCCCACATTTACTCAGAAGAAGGATGATAACAATGATCATCCAACTTTACTCAGAAGAAGGATGATAACAATGATCAGAACAAGAATGGCAAAGCACGAGTTTTTACGCTCACTCAGAAGTATGCAGAGGAGAACTCAAACGTAATAGCAGTTATTTTACTGATATCTGATACACATGCTTATGTATTGATTGATTCGAGAGCTACTCATTCTTTTGTATCAAAATCTTTCTTTGCTAAATCTAGTATTACTTATAATAAAGAGTACACTAGAAGTTAGCATCCCCTTAGGCAGAACATTGAATACCGATCAGTTAGCTAGATCAGTGAATCTTGAAATTGAGGAAAAACATTAGAAACTATTTGTATCTGATAGAGATGAAGGACTTCGATCTGATTTTAGGAATGGATTGGTTACGATGTAATTATGTAACCATCTGTTGTAGAGAATGGGAAGTGTTTTTTTAGAAACCGGGAGAAAACCCATTTTATTTTCCCAGAATGAAGACCAAACCCCATCTTCAACCAGTATCGGCCTTGCAAGCCGAGAAAATGTTTAGAGAAGAAACATATCAAGGGTTTCTAGTTAACATCACAGGAGAAAAATAGACGATGAGAAATATTGAGGATGAGAATTTATAGATGTGTTTTTAGAAGATCTACCTAGTACTTCACCAGATAGACAAGTGAAATTCACAATAGATCTATTTCTCGGAGCGTCATCAGTATCTAAAGCTCTATATCGAATAGTATTAAAGGGACTTCAAGAGTTGAAAATTCAATTAACATTGGCTTTATTCGACCAAGTGTATCACTATAGGGCGTACCAGTATTGTTCGTAAAGAAGAAAGATGAAAGTATGAGAATGTGTATTGGCTATAGGGAGATGAACTATTTGACCATTGAATAAGTATCCTCTTCCGAGAATCGAGAATTTGTTTGATCAATTAAAAGGGGTTAAGGTATTTTCCAAGATCGGTTTACGATCAGGATATCATCAATTGAAAGTTAAGGGGAGTGATAAACCCAAGATGGCTTTTAGAACTTGTTATGGACATAATGAGTTTACAGTTATGCCGTTCAGGTTGACAAATGCTCCAGTAGTATTTATGTATTTAATGAATCATTTATTTCATCAATATTTGAATCAATTTATCATAGTCTTCATTGACAATATTTTGATATTCTCCAAGAGTAAAGATCAGGATGAGGAACATTTTACAATAGTGTTAGAAATACTGCATAAGGAAAAATTATATGCCAAATTTAAAAAGTGTGAATTTTGTCTTGAGCGAGTTGGATTCCTCGGTCATGTAGTTACTGCCCAAGTAAATGAAGTAGATCCAGTAAAAGTGGAAGCGGAAACTAACTGTAAGACACCGCCTAACGCTAGTGAAGTTCGGAGTTATCTAGGATTGGTATCTTAGAATAACGTTAGAAATACTACGTAAGTAAAAATTATATGCCAAATTTAAAAAGTGTGAGTTTTGGCTTGAGCGAGTTGGATTCCTCGAGCATGTAGTTACTGCCCAAGGAATTGAAGTGAATCCAGTAAAAGTGGAAGCAATAACTAATTGGAATACACCGATTAACGTTGGTGAAGTTTGAAGTTTTCTAGGATTGGCTGGGTACTATTGGAGATTTATCGAAAGATTTTCCAAAATAGCTGGACCAATTACGCAATTGAGAAGGAAATGAGTAAAGTTTCAATGGACAGATAAGTGTAGGCAAAGTCTTTAGGAGCAAAAGCAACGATTGATTACAACACAGTGTTAACCATACCTGAANATAGATCTATTTCTCGGAGCGTCATCAGTATCTAAAGCTCTATATCGAATAGTATTAAAGGGACTTCAAGAGTTGAAAATTCAATTAACATTGGCTTTATTCGACCAAGTGTATCACTATAGGGCGTACCAGTATTGTTCGTAAAGAAGAAAGATGAAAGTATGAGAATGTGTATTGGCTATAGGGAGATGAACTATTTGACCATTGAATAAGTATCCTCTTCCGAGAATCGAGAATTTGTTTGATCAATTAAAAGGGGTTAAGGTATTTTCCAAGATCGGTTTACGATCAGGATATCATCAATTGAAAGTTAAGGGGAGTGATAAACCCAAGATGGCTTTTAGAACTTGTTATGGACATAATGAGTTTACAGTTATGCCGTTCAGGTTGACAAATGCTCCAGTAGTATTTATGTATTTAATGAATCATTTATTTCATCAATATTTGAATCAATTTATCATAGTCTTCATTGACAATATTTTGATATTCTCCAAGAGTAAAGATCAGGATGAGGAACATTTTACAATAGTGTTAGAAATACTGCATAAGGAAAAATTATATGCCAAATTTAAAAAGTGTGAATTTTGTCTTGAGCGAGTTGGATTCCTCGGTCATGTAGTTACTGCCCAAGGAATTGAAGTGAATCCAGTAAAAGTGGAAGCAATAACTAATTGGAATACACCGATTAACGTTGGTGAAGTTTGAAGTTTTCTAGGATTGGCTGGGTACTATTGGAGATTTATCGAAAGATTTTCCAAAATAGCTGGACCAATTACGCAATTGAGAAGGAAATGAGTAAAGTTTCAATGGACAGATAAGTGTGAGCAAAGCTTTCAAGAGCTAAAACAATGATTGATTAAATCACTCTTGTTAACCATACCCGAGGGTTTAGAAGGGTTTGTTATATATAGTGATGCATCCAAATAAGGTTTGGGATGTGAGATGATGCAACATGGAAAAGTGGTTGCCTATGCATCAAGGCAATTGAAGGAACATGAGCAAATTTACCTGACGCATGATCTAGAACTTGCGACGGTAGTTCATGCATTAAAGATATGGCGCTATTACTTGAATTGAGGAAAGTGCAACATTTACAAGAATCATAAGTCTTAAATATTTCTTCATACAAAATGAATTGAATATGAGACAGAGACGATGGTTAGAGCTAGCAAAGGATTGTGATTGCACTATTTATTACCATCCGGGTAAGGCTAATGTTGCTGATGTTCTAAGTAGAAAGTCAATGGGACAGTTGGCATTATTTCCTACTATTCAGATGGAGTTGATCAAATACTTGAAAAATTTGCAAATCAAAGTGGTTACCACGCCTGTGTAAGTCACCGCTTGTTTAGCAACTTTGGTGGTTCAACCTGTTTTCAAAGATCGAATCATAGAAGTACAGGGTAAATATCTATTCTTGCAGAAGATCAGAAAAACATTGGTATTGATAGGAGAAAAGAATTTGGAATAGTTTCGGATCGTGTACTAATGTTTAAATGAAGAATTTATGTGCCTAGGGATGAAGTTTTGAGGAAGGAGATATTGAAGAAGCTAATTTCACCCTGTAAACCGCATATCCTGGTGGTACGAAAATGTATCGAGATCTTCGAAATACATTTTGGTGGAGGAATATGAAAATAATTATTGGCCCATTTGTGGTAAAATGCATAGTGTGCCAACAAGTTGAAGCAGTACATCAAAGACAGGCGGGGTTGTTAAATTCGTTAGACAGACTTCAACGGAAGTTAGAGAATATCGCAATGGACTTTGTGGTAGGATTTTTGAAGTCAGCAAGAGGACATAATGCTATATGGGTAATAGTGGATCGTCTAACAAAGTCAGCTCATTTTCTTCCTGTAAATATGATATTCAGTCTAGATCAACTAGCACAGTTGTACATTAGAGAGATTGTAAGATTGCATGGTGTCCCCGTCTCCATTTTGTCTGATAGAGATTCGAGATTTACATCTAAATTTTGGAAGAGCTTACAAGGGGCTATGAGAATGAAATTGAATTTTAGTATGACGTAGGATCCACCATCCGATTGTCAGTTTGAAAAGATCATTCAAACTTTAGAAGATATGCTAAGAGCATATGTTTTGGATTTGGGAGGCAATTGGGAATCATATCTACCTTTGGTGGAATTTGTATATAATAACAACTATCAGGCAATTATTGGAATGGCATTATATGAAGCTCTCAATGATAGAAGATTCAAATTACCTGTTCATTGGGATGAAGTCAGAGAAAATAGAGTACTGGGACCAGAGATCGTTGAAAGCACAGTTGAAGTCCTTACTAGGATAAAGGCAACACAAGATAGACAAAAGAGCTATGCATATACCAAAAGAAAGGACATGGAGTTTCAAGTTGGTGACAAAAGAGCTATGTAGGCTCTCGTTGCCTATTTCTAGGTGCGGGGAAAGGTTGAGCCTGCATATTTCTAGGCAACCTTGGGATCAACCTATCAAAGATACTTGCTGACCTCTAAGGCAGGTCTTTTGGCTCATAGTTTGGAGAGAAATTAAATGGGGCCTCATGAGGTTGTTCTGAAGCATAATTAGTTGAGATGTAAACTCCAACCTCTCTCTCTTGGGAGACTTCCATCCTGTTGTGATAGTACCATGCCATTTGGCTTTGAACTTCTTCCTCTTCATGGTAATACTGTAGAGAATCTTGGAATGCATTTCCAGGGGATGCGTATGGTGGAACTGGGTATCCTCCTCGACCCTACATGTTCATCAGCAACTCATGCATAGCCATGTTCACCTGGGTTATATTTCTCATGTTAGCAGTCATTGTGATGACCTATCTAGTGAGTCTAGCTGCTATCATGCCTCCATCTCTTGACCCACCTCATCTATTTTGTTGGTGAGGCCTTGGGCGAGCAACTGGGACAACTTGTGAGGGTTTTCCCTTGTCCTTCGGGGTGCGTTTTCTTCACTACTTGAACTCATATCAATAGACAATTCTTTCGACCAAATGTCTCTTTTTTCAAGGATCAAATGAGCATAAGATTCACATAGTCATCCCTTGGACTTTCCAATGGTTCTTTTTTCAAGAGCCCTCCATTTTTAGGGATTATGAAATTTCTTCCAAGGTATTTCCTAGCGGCTTTTCCCTACGAGATTTTCATTGTTAACTATATGATTTTCCGTAGATGGTGCCAATATGTTGACCCCAAAAAATGAGCCAACAGATGCAGAGCCCACTCTCACCATGTCAAGCTAATTTCGACACATTTCTACCGGAGAAACGGTGAGAAATGATGCAGATTTGGACGCTGAGGTGCTTTACGACGAGAGACAGAGATGTTCGAGCTCCGATGAGTGAAACAAAGGTGATCATGCTATCAATGATCACCAAACGAGGACCAAAACTACTAACCAAAATCTCACTAGAATATCTGGAAGGATAGAAAATAAAAGAGTATTGTAAATTATAAGATCATATACTTAGATATTTTTCTACCAAGTTTGTGTAATGCAAGATGAAAAATGGAAACAAAAATGTTTGTAATAGCATTTGTCGATATTTCTTACTGATTCCATGTTTGAGAGTTCAAGACATGAGAAAATGATAATCCACTCTAATTTTTCCAACCCCTTCTAAGTTACAAATATGATTTATTTATACTGCCTTGGCCGATGTGGTGTCCGTTGGATCAGAATTACGTGGCCTCATATCTTTGGTTGAGACTTTACATCATTACCTATTCATACAATTAATACATTTATAAGGGGCCAGCTACCTATATAATAGGTTGACCCCTAAAATCCTCTATTACAAGTGTTACATCAATCACTTTTAAAAGATACTCAAATAGTTTGCAAAAGACAACGTCGGCTTATGAGCTTCGAATGAACTAAGAGCCTCGGAGTTGGTCTTTTGAGTTGAAAGCTTCTGCTTCTTTCTTCGTTTCTTTAGGCAGAGTCTCAACCCAAGTGTAGTGCTTCGCTAATTGAGGTAGTGCTTCAGTAATTTGCGTAACTTCTTTGCATTTGGACCACTTGGGTCTTTGTTGACTTTTTTTTTTGACTTTCTATCCACGTGGATTGCTACGTGGCACATTGACTTTGAGCATCGGTGGCGAGCCACAACAGAAAATGCTCTCCCCTCCTCTCGTACGATAGAAAAAGATAATTAAAATTGTCAATGAAGGATAAAAGATGATCAATTGAGAGCCTCAGAGGGGTCTTTGTGTTGGTCCTTTGAGTGGAAAGCTTCAGCTCCTTTATTTGTTTCTTGGGCAATATTTCAGCCCCATGTTGTAGTGCTTCGTCCGTTAAGGTAGTGCATCGGTACGAGCTTCGGTAGTTTACATAATTTCTTTATATTTGACCACTTGGATCTTTGTTGACTTTTATGTCCACGTGGATTGCTACTGGCACTTTGACTTCGAGCCTCGATGGCGAGGCGTAACAATAGTCACCATGTTCTAGGCATTATTATTTATGTAACGCATGGGCTTTGAATATAAATAAAAATTTTAGTAGGGATTGTTTTTACCACACCACAATAGTCTTCCCAAGTCTAAGTATAAACATTTATGTTATAGTTAGAATCTCAAATGTACTTGACTTGTGTAGACCTCCTGCCAGTGTTGTCCGAACTTGTATACTTAGAGATATTTCACTTTCTGGAACAATTCGGGGAAAGGTCTTTTTCGAAGTGTCTTGTCCGAAGCAGGGAAATTCCGAGGATGTCTTATCCGAAGTGTCTTTGCACATCCGAACATTTGTCTGAATTGGTTTAAGGGAGTAGGTCTTAACCGTATTGGGCCTCAGAATTGATAATTACGAGGAACTTAAGTGGAGAGCGTCAGCTCTTTTCTTTGTTTCTTTAGGTAATGTTTCAACCCAAGTTGTAGTACTTCGTCCGTTGAGGTAGTGCCTCAGTACGAGCTTCAATAGTTTGCATAATTTCTTTATATTTGACCACTTGTATCTTTGTTGACTTTTCTGTCCATGTGGATTGCTACGTGGCACTTTGACTTTGAGCTTCGGTGGTGAGGTGTAAACATAGTCACCAAGTCTAGGCATGATTATTTATGTAATACATGGACTTTGAATATAAATAAAAAATTTAGTAGGGGTGGTTTTTACCACACCACAATAGTTCCCTAAAGTCTAAGTATAAACATTTATGTTATAGTTAGAATTTCAAATGTACCTAACTTATGTCGACCTCCTGCCGTGTTGTCCGAAGTCATATACTTAGAGATATTTCACTTTCTGGAACAATTCAGGGAAAGGTTAGCAAAGTAGGGAAATTCCAAGGCTGTCTTGTCCGAATTGTCTTTGCACATTGAAGTATTGTTTGACTGGTTGAGGAGGAGTTGGTCTCACTTGTATTGGGCAACAGAATTGATAATTACGAGGAGATTGATTATAACATCGTTGAGGAACACGATGTGTCCTTAGTTATTGTACCTAAATGATTTGTTGTCATACATTTCAAGAAAAGACCCCTGAAGCAGTTCAACTTTCCATACACGCAACCATCGCTGCATTTAATTTGTAACGATGACTATCTCCCACATGCTTCGTGAACTTCAGGAGTATGAGAGCGCCTGGAGCAGACGCGGTGATCTGAACCGCAGAAGACGAAGCGACAAACCTGTTGAGTGGCTTAAATTTAATCTTCAAATGAACGGTCAGATGACCCAGATTGACATCCAACAGCTGGGATTAAGAGGCTCTTCCTATAAAAGGCAAACACGTATGGTGAAAAACCACTTTACTTTTTGCAAATTTCAGTATTAACCTTTCTTCAAAATTTTAAATTTTCTCTAAGTTTCTTCAAGAATCTTCAAGTTTCTCTCATCCTTATTGCTTTTTTGCCATTTTTGGTGATTATTCATCACCATCTTCCATCTTAAACTCATAAGTATTTTTAACTTTGAACTTTTAAAAGATTTTAATCAATGGTATCTTTTACTTTTCCTGGGGATAATGTGGATTTGAATAAACATGATGGTGAGATGGGGGTGCAAATCACCAACACCGTCGACCTAGTTATGGCCATACAGGTTGCGCAAAGTGTTATTCCACTTGGGAAGGGTAGGAGAGATGCTGATATAGTATGGGGCCAACTAAAATCCATTTTTCTATAGATCCGTCTTTCTTAGTTAATCTTAGGGAGAAGTATAGGATTCCCTATGATATAAAGCTCATTTCCCCAACTCCTAATGAGCAAGCCTGCTACCCTAGGCCAGGCTGTGTCGCCATCAGTGAGTTTCTCTTAAAGGCTGGGCTTCGCCTGCCTATTCATCCTTTCTTCGAGCTGTCTTTAGGTTGTACGAGCTAGCCCTCACCCAGCTCGTCCCTAATTCCTGGGCCCAATTGGTGGGAACGTACTTCCTCTGGGCGAGGACATGCCCCTTAATGTCTTTCAAACCGCTTTCCAACACCGTATCTTAGGTAAAAGAGACTCTGGGAGATGGTACTCCTTGTGCTCGTGGGGCTCACATTCCCCCTTCATCCTGGGTCTACCCTACTCCATCAAAGGATGGAAGAAGACATGATTCTGGGTCTGAGGAAAGTGGCAGGAGTACGAGGATGATACCGTCCCCCACACCAAAGTCCAAACCTCATACTCCGAAGCCAGTGAGTGTCGTCTTTGCCTTTTATTTTCTTTGACTGAATAGATCTGATACTTAACATTTTTTTGTTGTCTTGCAAGGTCAGTTGAGCGCTTCAACCTCACTAAGAGTGACTGGGAGACTCCTACTGACATCTATCGCCGACCCTCCTCCTCATGAGATTTCGACCGGTTGATTGCTTCGAGGAGATTCTTTGAAGAGTTTTGGTTAATGGCCAAGAGGGGTATAACTTCGTCCCTTAATATTTAGCTTCAAATATGCTTCATATTTTTCTATTCATTTATGTCTGACCCTGTGTTTTACCTTGTAGATAATTTTGAGAAGATGAAGCATCCCATCCTAGACATGGCTACGATTCTTGCTGCCATCTCCACCTCCGATCGTAAGGGCATGAAGCCCTCATCTGTAGGAGCAAAGCATGCGATAGACAAAATTGCAAAGTTCAGTAAGGAAGCTAGTAGCCAAGAGGAATGGCGGCCTCCACTGGTGGATAAGGGAAAAAAGATGTCGAGGAGGTCCTCAAGAAGAAGCAGAGGTTCTCCACCACTAGGGTGGGTGGTTCCAATGACATTCCTATTCCTCTCTCCAGCATCGCAGCTGAGGAAAAATCATGACAGCATCAATAGCTGCGGCCTCTGGGGGTAGAAAAGGCCAGCTACCGTGGAGCCCCAGAGGCACGACTCAGCTAAGAATGCCAAATCTGTAAGCGACTCCACCGCTTCTGAGGCTCTTTAAAGAACATGGCTCGCCGTTAAGACTAGGGGCGAGGAGCTGGCTCCTGAAAGTCTTACCTTATTTTCTCTAGAAGTTTAGTCTGCCACGACCACTTTTCACAAGTATTGGATGGAGAGGTGGCATAATTTTGTGGGGACCAGCGACATTGTGGATGTATTTTCAACAATGGTGAGCCAGGTGAGGAGGGCCTTCAGCATGGCCATAGAGGCTGAAGCCCTATTTAAAAACATTCAATTAAAAATAGAGATTTTTTCAATAAAGCCTCTCGGCCGAAGAGGCTGCTAGCAAGGCCAAAGAGGAGGTAGAGGATCTGAAAAAGAAGCAGACAGAGGAGTCTGTGAAGCTTGCCTTTGCCTTACCAGAGATCAAAAATTTGAAGAACGAGGTCCACATATCCCAAAGTGAGGTGGTCTCTTTAACGAAGTGAGTGGAGACCTCCGAACCCATCAACGGCTGGCAACTGAGGCCTTGGAGAAGGCCAATAAATAGAACTCAGTTCTGAAGGGACATGTGGGAGAGTTGAACTCCAAAGTAGCTAGCTTGACTTAAAAGTTGAAAACTGTCAGATAGAAGGCTCAGTCTACTAGTAGCGATGTTGAGAAGGTTTTCCTCGCTACTTCCATTTGACGGAGGCATACCAAAGTTTTGCTAAGTACTAGCGGAGTTATTCCTACACTGATATGACGGGGTGGCTAGAAGCCAACATTCAAAGCATCAGTACTTCGGAGTTTAGAGTAGAATTTCTTGAAGATGAGGAGCCTGAACCTCAAACTCTAACAGAGGGAAGCCGAGTGATTGAAATTAAAGATGATACAGCTGAAGGAGTAGCTCACAATGCCATTGTTCCCTTTGTGGCTCCCTTTCCCTCGCCTGCTTAGAGCTTGGGTTTTCTTTTGTTTTCTTTTTTGTACTTTTTTCTATGTAAATGGCTTCGACCCACCAAGTGTAAATATGATGTTAATGAATAAAGTTCTCTTTTTCAATACCTTGTGTTTTCTTTTCTGCATTTTCTACTTCTGCTTAATACGTACTGACATGTTCATTAACATGATTCAAACCACTTGTACTTCAACAATAATGTTAAACTTTAAGCAATAAGTTACATCAGACTTACGGCAACATTAAATTTATGATAACATCGAACTTGTACATATTGAACTTTGATAGTAGAATCAATCTTGCAATTTTACACAAGTGTTAAAAGGTCATATACCTTAATAAGCTTAAGAACTTAAGCACATCGAACTTCAATAGTAAAATCAAACTCGTAACTTTGCACAAGTGTTAGAAGGTCGTGTACCTTAATAAGCTTCGGTACTTAAGCACATTGAACTTCAATGAACTGAGGCTCTTTAGGGCTTCAAACTTTTGTTTAAAACTTTATTAATAATATGCACAAGTATAGGCAATTCATTAGCCTTTCTTTTTCTAATCATGAGGTTGAATGGTTTGTCCATGCTGAGGCTTTCCTAGTAACTTTTGTTGTTAAAGGCATGTGACACATTTTACGAGTACAGATGTGGTCCTTCTTGAGATCCAGGTTTTTGTTGAAGTGCCAATGCGTCTCTTCATAGGCATAGGTCATCTACGAAAGGGCTTATCCTTTGAGCTTTCTCAATAGGAGGCTCTTTTTATTTTTAATGATCTTGTGAAAATTTAATTTAATTTAATTTTTGTATCGCGAACTTTGTTTCCTTAGCATAAGGTTGAGCGGTTCTCCCATGTTGAGGCTTTGTTAAAGACGTGTGGCACTTTGGGAATTGTAGCTGGTCTCTTTGGGATCTAGCTCTTCGTCGAGGTGCTCACGCTTCTTGTCTATGTAGAGGCTTTCCCTAAGGCTTTTGCCTCTTGGGAGGTATTTTCAATTTACGAACACTTTGATAAAAGTCAATTTTATTGAATAATGAACTATACATACAAGATATTTACATCATCACTGATAATATTTGCGTATATGTTCTACATTCCATGGATGAGGCTGTGCATTTCCATCCATATTCTCAATTTTGTAGGTTTCGGGTTGAACATCTTCCTTGATGCAATAGGGGACTTCCCAGTTTGGTCCAAGGGTTCCTACCCACATGCTCTTTGGAGGACAAAAATACCCTTCGAAGTACCAAGTCATTCAGACGAAATGCCTTCTTTTTTACTTTTGCATTGTAGCATCTATTCATTTTCCGTTGGTAAATGGCCAATTTTGCCTAAGAGTCATCCATTCTTTCTTCAAGGAAGCCGAGCTCACTTCTCCTTATCTCATCATTAGATAGTTCATTGAAGTGAATTCAACGAGGAGATATCAGACCTACTTCAATTGGGCTTATAGCCTTGGCCTTATAGGTCATAGAGAAATGGATCTCTCTAGTAGCAGTTCTGCTTGTAGTTCTGATGGCCCAAAGGACTTAAGGTAGCTAATCGATCTAGGCCCTTTTAGCATCTAACTTCTTTTTTAATATGTACTTGATTGTTTTGTTGATGACCTCTACCTACCCACTTGCTTTGGGATGATGTGGGGTGGACAAATATTTTTTAATACCCAACTCCTCACATAAATTCATGACCTTCTTGTTGTTAAACTGGCGACTATTGTCTGAGACAATTGAATGAGGGATTTCGAACCTACAAAGGATGTTCTTCCAAAGGAATTTGGAAGTGTTGGTTTCAGTGATTTTGGCAAGGGGCTCGGCCTCTACCCATTTGGTGAAATAATTTATGGCGACAATTGTGAAGCTTAAATTTCCTCTCCCTTTGGGAAGAGATCCTATAAGGTTGATCCCCCATTTAGCAAATGGCTAGGGGCTGGATACAACATTTAGCTCTTGAAAAGGTTGCCTCTGAATAGTTACAAAGCGTTCGCATTTATTACATTTTTTGACAAACTGTTGCGCATCATTTTTCAATGTGGGCCAACAATATCCTAGTCTCAATACTTTCTGTGCCAAGGACCATCCTCTTGTGTGGTTCCCACATATCCCTTCATGAATTCTCGGAGCATATAATTAGCTTGCTCTCCTCCAATTCATCAGAGTAAGGGTAGTGAAAACCCACGTTTGTATAGTACATCATCCTAGAAGATGAAGTGAGCAGCTCGGCTTCTGAGCTTCTGGGCTTTCTCTTTTTTCGAGGGGTAGTGTTTGGTCCTTGAGAAAGGATATCAATGGTTTCATCCATAAGGGAGTATCTTCAACCTACATTATCACTTTACTAGTAGAGATGGAGGGTCAGAAAGATGTACTATGGGCACCACCGTGAGTAATTTAGAATCCTTACTGCTTGCTAATTTTGATAGGGCATCGTCATGGATATTCTCTGTGCGTGGGATTTGTACCAACATGAATCTTTCAAAAGAGGGGATGAATTCCATATCCAATTTCAAATATACAGCATGAACTTGTCTCTAGCTGAAAGATTGCCATGGACCTGACTTACTACCAGCTGGGAATCGCTATTGATAATGAGCCACTTTGTTTGCATTTCTTTGGCTAGTCTAAGTGAGGAGGCCTTCATATTTAGCTGCATTATTGGTGGCTTTAAAATCGAACCGTACAACACAAGTATCCTTCTGCGCTGACAAGGACGACTCCGACTCGTAACCCAGTATCTCCCGATGATCCATCCATGAAAAGGCTCCATGTTGGAGGTTCAGTAGGTTCCATCTCTTCTTCCATTTTTAGAAAATGAGTGAATTGAGCCACAAAATCAGCAAGGGCCTACCCCTTGATGGCAGCCCTTGGTTTAAACACGATGTCAAATTCACTAAGTTCCATAGCCTATTTCAATAACCTCCCCGAGGTATCGAGATTCTCTAGCACTTGCTTGAGGGGAAAACTTGTCAACACATGAATAGTGTGAGCCTGAAAATATGGCCTCAACTTTTGATAGGTTGTCACAAAGGAGAGGGCTAGCTTTTCCATGTCTGGATAGCTCGGCTGCCAAAAGTATTTTGCTAACGTAGTAAACGGGCAGTTGGTGATCATTCTCCTTTCTTATCAAAACCACACTGATAGCATCAGTAGTTACTGCCAAACATAACAACAGTGGCTTGTTAGCTCTGGGTTTGGAGAGGAAAGGAGCCTGTCCCAAGTGCTTTTTCAGCTCTTGGAGGACTTCTTCACATTCTTATGTCCATTAGAACCTATTTTCACCTTTGAAATTTTTGAAGAATAGCAGGCACTTGTCAGTTGCCTTAGAGACTAAGAGATTTAAGGCAATTACACGTCCGATGAGGCTTTGCATCTCCTTTGGTTTTTTAGGTAACCTCATATCAATTAAAGATTTGACCTTTTCAGGGTTAGCTTGAATGCCTCTTTTGTTGATGATGAACCCCAAATATTTTTTAGAAGCGACTCCAAAGGCACATTTTAAAGGATTGGGCTTCATCCGGTACCTTCTCAAAAATTGAAATGTTTCGTTAAGGTTCTTAACATGATCCGTTGCTTTTAAGTTCTTCACCAACATGTCATCCACATAGACCTCCATGGTTTTTCCAATAAGTTCGGCAAATATTTTGTTGACAAGCCTTTGGTAGGTGGCCCCGGTATTTTTCAATCCGAAAGGCATGACCTTGTAGAAATAAAGACCATTATCTATGATGAAGGAAGTGTGTTCTTCATCTACTGTGAGCATTGGGATCTGGTTGTATCTGGAATATGCACCCATGAAGCTAAGAAGTCCGTGTCCAAAAGTCAAATCCACGAGCTGGTCTATCCTGGGAAGTGGAAAGCTATTCTTAGGACAAGCTTGGTTCAAGTTTGTAAAATCCACACAAACCTTTCACTTTTCGTTGTGTTTTTTGACCAATATTGGGTTAGAGACCCATTTAGGATACACTGACTCCCGAATGAATCCATTATCGATCATCTTTTTAACTTCATAGGCTTTGCTGGGAAGTTATCCAGTTCTTCCATAGGCTTTGCTTGAGGCTCACAATCAATGATGCGAGGTCCAGATCCTCCAAACTAGCTGCTTCTTCAACAATTCTCCTTTCTTCAGTGGTGTTTTGTTCTTCACAGACAGCCTCTTTTTCAGAGGTACGTATGACTCCAAGGATGGCCCTTTCTTTCAGGGCATCCATCATTTCGACATCTTTCCCTTGTTCAGGGTTTCTCCTTTGTTTGGGGACGTCGTCCATGTCAATGCTGTGATGATCACGTTGATGCTTCTTAGTTTACCTATCCTTAAGGAGTTCGAGTAACATTCCATTACGCTTCTTTGATCGCCTCAAACCGTTGTAATTTCATTCTCAATTGGAAACTTCACGCATAAATGATGAATAGAAGTGACGGCCCAGAGTTCCTTGAAGGCTAGCCTCCCCAATACTCTGTAATAAGCGGAACAATTATCTACCACCAAAAATTTCATGAAGTAGTGAGCAGTCTCCCATCCCCATCTCTATTACCAGAGTGATCTTATCCCTTGAGATGTTACTATCTCCCGTGAAATCGTACAAGGGAAAACTCATGGTCAACTTTCATCTTGTCAAAACTAGCTCCAAAGATGATGTTGACGGAGCTTCCATTATCCACTAACATACTTTTTAGGCCATTACGTACCACGATAGCACTCACCACTAGCATGTCATTTTGTGCATAATGTACACCTGCTGTATCTTCTTGAATAAAGGTGATTGGTGGAATTATTCTTTCAATAGAGGCTTAGTTAACTATGAAGCTCGTCATTTGAGGGTCATTTGCTTTCCTGGCATAGTTTCTTTGGAGTTCCTAAACTCTTTCCCAACATATGGGCATCCAATGATCGTATCAATTTCCCTGATGGGCTCCTGGACATCATTTGCTGGGGGGCTTTGCCTTTGTCTTTGATTATCTCTATATCTCTCAGCATTATTGTCCCTTTTCCTTGGAGCCTCGTTTCTATTAGGAAGCTTCGACTTAACATTCCCAGGCTATTAAGTCTACCTAAGAAGAGCATCTCTTAGGGGACGCCTGCCTCTTCCTTAATAGGTGTTCTGGGGTGTCTCGCGATGTCCCAAAAGTCTTCTATGTGGTGATTATAGGAACGATGGTAAGTATAATAAATGGGGTACTTTGTCCCTATTTCTAGGTTCAACGCCTCGTTCTCTACCTCTCCCTCTTTGAGGGTACCTCTGATAGGGTCGACTCTAAAGTATTTCAGTACTAAGGTTAACTTTTTCATAAGCTAAAGCGGGTACTGCATTGAGTTTCATTGCGGCTAGTACTTGTCCATGAAAGGGGTCTGGTGATCCATCAAATGGGAGGTAAGACCTTTTTCCTTTGCATTTGAAGAGAGAAGGAGTTCTTAGATGGTCATGTTCCTATGATCTCTCAATTCTTTATTGAGGATTTTGCGTCTTATCATTTCCAATAGGGCATCATAGGTAGTAGGATCCTTGTTTTGTACATCTCTTCAGATGAGAGAGTTCATATCCAAACCTCCCCTTAGGGTAGTTAGAGATTCTCTATTTGTTACTTACATACAATAGGTCATCTCGTGAGTGAAGCGGGATAAAAAAAATTTCAGAGTCTCGCCCTGCTATTGTCACATGTCTTGCAGGCATTGAATTGGTCTTTCGCCTTCTTTACTAGTGGCGAAGCGTTTTAGGAACGTCTCTTTGAAGGTCGGCCAACTATAGATGCTTCCTTCTGGTAACTTGGTATACCAGATTTCGGTCGCTCTACTTAGGATCAAATGGAAGGCTCTATACTTCATGGTTGGGGTGGCCCCCTTTAGATTTATGTGGATTTTAAAGCTGTTGAGATACTTCGCGGGGTCGCATCTCCCATCATACTTAGGAATTTCGGGGAGCGTGAAGTGGTTCAGCATGGTGGCGTTCCTAATGGCTTGCGAAAATGGTGAATGATCATCTTCGTCATCAAGGTCGCTGGACCTCTGTGGTTCATCAGAATCCTCGTTCTCCCTATATTGGGTTTGTGAAGGTTCTGCATCGCTTCTGGCCCAGTCTCTTTTCTCACGCCTATTCTTAGGGGGAGGAATACAAGGCTCCTAATGATAAATTGGTTTCTGTCTCTAGAATCGAAGAGACTCCTATTTCCTATTTTTAGGAACAAGAGGAGGTTGAGCTTGCCCATTTCTAGGTGCAGGTAGAGATCGAGCCTGCCTATTTCTAGACAACCCTGAGCTCAGCATATCGAAGATACTTACTGAACTCTGAAGCAGGTCTTCTGGTTCATAGTTTGGAGGAAAATTAAATAGAGCCTTACGAGGTCGTTTCGAGGTGTAATTAGTAGAGATATCAACCTCAACTTACCTTTCATGGGGAACTTCCATCTTAGTATAGTGATATCCAGCCATTTGTCTTTGAGTTTCTTCTTCCTCTCTTATTTGTACCCTTGATGGTCATGGAATGCATTTCCTGGGGCTGCGTATGGAGGAACTGGGTATCCTCATCAGCCATGCATGCTTATCAACAGCTCATGCATAGCCATGTTCTATTGAGTTATGTTTCTCATATTGGTAGCCATTGTGGCCACCTCTCTAGTGAGTCTAGCTATTATCATGCATTCGCCTCTTGACCCGCCTCGTCTATGTTGTTGGTAAGGTCGACCAGTTGGGATAGCATGTGAGGGTTTTCTTTCTTCAGGTGTTTTCTCACCTACGAGATGCGTTTCCTTCACTGCTTGAACTTATATTAACAAACACTTCTCCGACCAAATGTTACTTTCATTAAGGATCAAATGAATATAAAATCCACACAGTTGTTCATTGGATTTTCCAACGGTTCTTTCTTCAAGAACGCTCCTTTCTTCCAAGTTATTTCTAACTGCTTCTTCCCACAAGAATGAATGGTTAGATGTATGGTTTCTCACAGACGTCTCCAATCTGTTAACCCTGAAAAATGAGCCAACAAATGTCGGGTCGACTCCCGCCAAGCCAAGCAAGTTCCAGCGCATTTTTACCGGAGGAGTGGTATGAAAGGAGATGGACGTGAACGCGGGAGATACTCTACAGTGGGAGACAAAAGTGTTCGAGCTCCAGTAGGTGAAACAAAGATGATCGCGCTACCAACGATCACCAGTCGAGAACCAAAGTAACTAACCAAATATCTAACCGAACATGTAAAAGGATATAAGATAATATGAATAGAAATTGTAAGATTGTGTATTGAGATATTTATCTATTAAAAGTGTATCATGGAAGGTGAAAATGCTCACAAAAGTATTTGTAAATATTTCATGCTCATTCAATATTCAAGAGTTTAAGATACAAGATTAAGAATCCTGAATTCGAAATCCTTTCTAAGTTACAAAGAGAACCTATTTATAGTACTTTGACAGACGTGGTGTCTGTTGGATTAGAACCATGTGGCCTCATCTCCTTAGTTAAGGCTTCACATCACTGTCTATTCATACAATTTATACATTGATAAGGGTCAATCGTCCTATACAATAGGCGACACACTAACATTCTTTATTACAAATGTTACATCAATCACTTCTAAAAGATCTTCATATATGTTGTAAGAGACAGCATCGGCTTCATGAGCTTCGGATGAATTGAGAGCCTCGGAAGGGTCTTTGTGTTGGTCCTTTGAGTGGAGAGCTTTAACTCCTTTCTTTGTTTCTTTTGGCAATGTTTCACTCTAACTTGTAGTGCTTCGTCCGTTGAGATAGTGCCTCAGTATGAGTTTCAGTAGTTTGCATAATTTCTTTATATTTGACCACTTGGGTCTTTGTTGATTTTTTTGTCCACGTGGATTGATACATGGAACTTTGACTTTGAGCCTCGGTGGCGAGGCGTAACACTACTATTTATAGAAAGGTGGTTCGCATAACAAATGTTCATTTTTGGTGTTCCAAAGTTGATGTGCATTACCTAGATAATAAAATCTGGACACCGATAATGTCATACAAGTATAATCTTAATTCATGTTTCATCACACTTTTTTCAAACTCTCTTTGTGACTCTATCACATGTATCCCACAATCCTACATCACCCACATACTTCACTATGCATATATGACAGACATGCACCATATTCTATTACATAAGAAGGAATATAGTCTTGTCACTAACTTGCATATCCTACTTTCCTTTATCGATATCACATAGACGAAATAACCTCGATTTCATACAAGTTGGCATGCTTCTCTCTTCCATGAATCCCACTATTCCACTCCACCCACACTTTTGAATATGCATAGGTGACAAATATGCACCAAGTTCTGGACTGAAAACAAATATAGTACTTTGTTACTGGCAGTAGGAAGAAGGATATTAGAAATACAAATCAAAACACTAACTTTCCAATCCTCTTTTCTTTTTTGGGTATCCATGGTGACGAAATACCTCATTCTTTCAAATTTCAAATTTGGGCATTGTTCTCAGACCTAGAAAAATAATATAAACAAATTTAAGTCTACTTTAAAAAATAGCCAAAAAGAAAAAACCTTCAATCCGATAAAAGAGTTAGTTTGAGCTATTTCTTGAAAGGCAGTAAAAACCTGATGTCATCCCCTGGAACATCCTCGGACAGATTTGCTTGTGATAAAACTCATTTCTACAATTGCAGCGCCTCTTTACATGGGTTGGTTTTAACTTATTTCTTTCCCTCAAAACCACTCCACACATACATTCAGGAATAAGTGATGACATTAATAGTATATTGATTTCTACTGAATTAAAAAGAAATACTCGGCCATAAGGTATGATGGTATACTAGTTCTCACATGGATAGTTAATATGGTCAGAATGGATGCAAATAACAAAAGCACCAATTGAATCGAACATATATATGTAGAAATCAATAGTTTCTTAAATAAACTATAAAAGGAACTACGCAATGATGAAGGTTCAACTTCTTACCTTGAGCCTTTTCTTTTCCAAGAAATGATTTTAAGCTCTGCATGAATACAGATAAACCAGTCAAAATATGAAATGTAGAAATCCAAGGTCAGTATTCCAATATAAGGGAAATAATCAAAGGTTATTTTTAGTACAATGCAGTACACCAAAAATGCATAAGAAACCATTTTTAAGGCTAAAAGTAGACGCTCTATATAAAACAAGAAAAGACATTGAGTGACCTATCATAGAAACAAATGCAATAAATTGAATTTCAAAAACCAGTTTGTAGCCTTAGAACATAAACATAATATTCATTTTTCCTTTCCTTCACCATTTCATATTCGAACGGAGAAAAAATAAAATGTTCTTTTTTTAGCTTGTACTCACATTGATGCTGGACCAATTAAACAAGGATTAAACTATATGTACTACAAAATGTACTACATGNTCTAAATTAAAATGTGAAAACTATATGAATAGTAAAACATAAACCTACTAGTGATGGGTTTGGGCCAACCCAATAATATAAACCTAATAATAAAAAAAACATAGATAATTAAAAATTCCATAATAGAAAATGATTCTCGATGGATGTCTGCATCAACTCTCCCAGGGTGGGAGAAAACTCGACCCTATCGAGTGGATAAATCACAGGAGACTGTAATCAATTGCCCAACCATAAACTAAGACGTTGCACAAGCTTCTTCCGATATCCATAAAAGAGTGTCAGTGGAGGTCTAAATAGGGTGTCCCCACCAAGTTCTCATGAATGGATGGAAGGAGATATGGGCAAAGCAAGATCTTGCTGACTCCGATAGAGCTACAATAAATCTGGGTCAAACTGCTGGAGTGTCTATCTGGAAATCCATGTATAGTCAGACTCAGGTCGATCAATCCAACAAACAAGGAAGCGTTGAACCTCTCCATCATTAGTCAACACAATCTGTTCATCTAAAATAGCATCAATTTTATCTGTGTGCTGGAAAAGGTGGTATTAGATTAGAAATGGCAAGTGAATCAAGGTTAAGGTCCACAAATGGAGGTATAAGAGGATCATCAGAGAGGTTGAAATGACCTTTATAAGTAACTAAATCCTCAATATTGAAAGTAAAGTGGTAACCAAGAGGTGGTAAAAGATCAAGAACATATGTATTTAGGCCAACTTATTTTAAAATTTTAAAAGGACCAGCACTACGAGCTTACAATTTGGAAGCGGATCCAGGTAGACGCCGCTCCAGTCTAATTTGAATCATGATATAATCCCCAATATTAAACTCAACATATCTTTTACGCAAATCAGCTCGAGGTTTATATGATCCATTACTAGCTTCAAGTTGATTTTTGATCTTAATATGCAAGTTATGAAGATGTTGTACAAATGCTTTAGCTGACATAAACACTCTAGCATGTGGGGACATTGGAATGAGATCTAAAGGCTTCCTAGACTTAAAACCATGAACGATTTCAAATGGACTCATACCTAACGATCGATTCATGGAACTATTATATGCAATTTGAGCTCTAGGAAGAATCAAATCTCAATTTCTAAGATTTTCTTAGACCAGACATCTTAATAAATTACCAAGACTATGGTTAACCACTTCAATTTGACAATCAGTCTACATGTGATAGGCAATAGAAAATTTCAATTTAGTACCAACCTTATGCCACAATGTTTTCCAAAAGTGACTAGTGAAACGAACATCGCTATCGACACAATGGTTTTAGGAAAACCATACAATTTAACAATTTCATTAAAGTACAACGTGGAAACCTCGGACACATCTGAGGTTTTGTTACAAGGGATAAAATGAGCCATTTTTGAGAAACGATCTACTACCACAAAAATAGAATCATGGATTTTCGGGTACGTGAAAGTCCTAGAACAAAATTCATACTCACATCTTGCCAAGGACAATCAAGAACAGAAAGAGGTGTGTATTGACCCGTATTTTGCCTCTTCTGTTTCGCCAATTGATAGGTGTTACAAGTACTAACTATCTTAGCCACATCTTTCTTCAAATTAGGCCAAGAGAATTGACGCTCAATCTTCTCCATGGTCTCATCTCGCCTAAAGTGACCGGCTAAGCCGCTTGCATGAATTTCCCACACTATGAAGTCCCGTACTAACATTCGAGGGATGCACAATTTATTGGCTCTAAAAAGGTAACCTTCCTCGAGGTCACATCCATCTGCAGTATTCGACCATCAATCTTGCAAATCGAGAAAGATATCCTTAAAATTAGGATAGGTTTTGTACTCTTCCGTAAGTTTTTCGAAACCTATGACCTTAATGTTCATGATCGACAGAAAGGAGATACGATGACTTAATGCATCAGCCGCCTGGTTTTCAACACCCTTCTTATGTTTCAAAATAAAAGGATAGGCTTGCAAATACTCAATCTAGCGACCATGCCTAGAATTCAATCTTTTCTAGTAGTTGAGGTGACGGAGGGCCTCATGGTCCAAATAAATAACAAACTCTTGGGGCAATACATAATGGCGCCAATAACACAAAGCCTGTACAATTGCATACAATTTCTTATCATAAGTCAAGTATCATTGTTTGGCATCATTTAACGTTTCACTGAAATAAGCTATATGGTGGCATTCCTGACTAAGGACTTCACCTATCCCTACCCTGGAGGCATTACACTCAACCTCAAAAAATTTGGAGAAGCGGGAAGGCACAGACATGAGCTTCCGTTATTTACTTCTTGACTAACTTAAAAGCCTTAGTCACTTCTTGTGTCTAATGAAACTTTCATTTCTTCATGTACTCCGTAATAGGAGCCATGAATGTGCTAACTCCTTGATGAAGCAACAGTAAAAGGTAGCTAGGTCATGAAATCTCCTGATGTCATGCATAGTATTAGGTTCAAGCTAATCAACAATTGCTTGAATCTTCGCAGGGTCTGCAGAATTTCCCATAGATGATAAAATGAATCCTAGGAAAACAACTCTATCAATGAAGAAAGAACATTTCTTGACGTTAGCATACAATTTTGTTGCCCGAAGGGCAGAGCAAACCTGCTTGAGATGATCTCGGTGTTGTTCCTTCATTTTACTATAGACGAAAATGAGTCAACGTAGACGACGGGGAACTTACACATGAAAGGATGAAAAGTTGGTGTCATGGTCGTATAAAAGTACTCAGGGCGTTCATTAGTCCAAAAGGCATAACTAGCCACTCATAAAGATCATCTTTCATTTTAAAAGCAATTTTCCACTCGTCACTTAAGCGAATCCTAATCTAGTGATACACACTCTTCCAATCGATCTTAGAAAATATTGTAGCATCAACCATCATATATAACATATCGTCAAGCTTAGGAATGAGAAAGCGACACTTCACCGTGATCCTATTAAGGCACGACTATCTATGCACATCCTGCAAGAGTTATCTTTCTTAGGTGTAATAGCACAGGAACTGCACAAGGACTTAAACACTCACGGAGGAATGTTTTGTGAAGGAAATCATTTACTTACCTTTGAAGTTCAGTGTGTTCAATAGGATTCATCCTACAATGAAGCAAATTTGGAAGCAAGGTTCCCGGGACTAAATCTATAGCATATTGAATGTCACGTGAAAAAGATAGCTGGTCAGGTAAGTCATCAGGGAAGACATCCTGGAACTCTTGAATGATCCCTGGGCTTCAGCAGTGGCCACTATTAAGGAGTTCGGCGGAACCTCCATTTTGTCTTTACTTGCATTGGTTCTTATTGTAAGAGAAGTAGTATTTCCTTATTTACTATTTTCATTATTTCCTCATGTAATCACAGTATTCTTCCTCCACAAGTGAGGGCATATTAATAAAATTTTGGAGGTACCGTCCACCTTTAACAAAAAAAAGACGTGTTGGTCTAGACGGGACTAATTACTCCTACTGAAAAATAGGGATGCAAGTTTATGTTAAATCCCTTGATCAAAAAGCTTAACACTTTACAATATATGAATATAAATTAGACAATGTGGCTAAAGATGAGGAAGAGAGATAGAGAAAAAGGCTGAAGAGAGGGTTATATAGATTTTAATAATGCTAGTTGGAATTCAAAAGCTTTAAGTACTATTTTTCATTTGTGGATTCTAGCCAATTTCATCTGATCTCTCTACAAGCAAACTAACTAAGGAAGCTTGGAATATACTACAAGTTACTCATTAAGGAACTTCCATTGTGAAGTTATCCAAATTTCAAATGTTCGCCTTATAGTTCGAATAATTGACAATGGGAGAAGATGAATAATTCAAGGACTTCTGTTCCAAACTCAATGACACCACCAATTGAGCATATACTTGGGAAAGAAACACTCAGAGAGCAAGATAGTAAAGAAGATCATTAAATCTCTACTCGATCAATTTCACTCCAATGTAACTATCGTGGAAGAAAGCAAAGATATTGAAACCATAAAGGTAGACGAACTGGTGGGTTCACTGATGACTTATGAGTTGCATCTCCATAGAAGAAAGAAAGAAAACGGATCTGAAATTTCCTTCAAAGCCAAAATTATTAAAGAAGAGTTTGAGGATGAGAAAAGTGAAACTGGTGGAAATATAACCATACTCATCAAACAATTGAAGAAATTTTTGAAGAACAACCAGCTGATCCAATTAACACCAATAGAGCTGAATTGATTCCACCTAGTGAAGCCGTGCGTGATGATTGTGTTAATGCTATTATTGAGGATGATTTGGATGTTTTTGTTCCAAATTCAACCAATACAACTACAATTGAAGGTAAAAATATCATGGGTACGTTGCCAATTGAAAGATTTGAGGCCCAATTGAACCCCAATTTCATGTCTTCACATACGAAAATTGAGATTCCTTCAACTCCTAAATTTGGTAGTTTGGTTTCTACAATTGATAAGGTGCCATCAACACTGAATTCTTCTCCTTCGACTATACCTTTGATGCCAATGCAATCGGCCAATAGCTTGATGAAAATTTTCTCTAACTTTGGACCCCCTCCATGGGTATCACTCAAAACAGATCATGCAGCATCCAAGTTGGTAAATGGACCTCAGATTAGGACTAAGCAGATCATAAATGTACAAAGTGGTTCGGATTCCTCCTTGTAGGACGTCTCACAGGCCGTCGCACGTGCCACTGATCCCCCGATGCTTGACACTCACGCGCGCCTTGATGCTACTGTTCCCAACGCTCCAAGCTCATTTAGACCAACTGTTCCTTTATCTGGGATTTCTTCATCTATTCAGGCTCCTCGATCATATGTTGCTGCACTTAATTGTTGACCTACTATTACTCAGGCTGAAAGAAGTCAGAAAAAATCATTTGCGCTTGTTCTTTGAGCACCCAAAGATTACAGGCATTACAGTTTGGTCTCTAAAGAACCATACATCCATCATGGGGAGCCTGCTATCTTCTTTGATGAGGTTGATGAACAATTTCTGGCAGAGGCTTATAGGTTTACCCTTTTTGGTAAATTTGTGCATCGCAAACTTTCTATGACCAAGGTACGCGAAAATTTTATGCGTTTTGGGTTTTTGGCGATTATGAGATAGGTCTTATTGATGATGTACACATTATAATTCATTTGGTGCATGAGGATGACTATTCACATCTATTCCTCAAACCCACTTGGTATATTGATGGTTGTCCTATGCGAGTATTTAAGTGGATCCCCATCTTTACTCCACAACATGAAGCTCCTATTACTCCTATCTGGGTATCATTTCCCTTGCTGCCTATTCATTTTCGGGCTAAGACCGCATTATTTGCTATAGCCAAAGCTATTGGGCTTCCACTTCATATTGAAAAAGCCACTTCTGACCTTAGACGACCAAGTGAAGCGAGGGTATGTATTGAGGTCGATTTAGAATGTAAACTCCCTGATCGAGTGTGGATAGAAAGGGAAAAGATGGGATGATATTGGCAGCCTATTGTATATGATAAGGTCCCAAACTTTTACTTTCATTGCAGACACTTCAATCATCTAGATGTGAATTATTCTAGTGGTTCCCATTCTGCTCCACCATTTGTGGTCCCAATTATTGATAACCTAAATCATAGACATAATCCAGTTCCGACCAATGAGAAGGGTAAAGGTAAAGATGTTGTGACAGCACCTCGCATGAGGTAGACACCTATTAAGAGAAATCAAAATAGACAAGACAGTATATTAGAAATGATTTCTTATTCTACTCCTCAAACTGTTACCACTATTGCTCCTATTATTCCCGTCACTACAGTTACTACATCACAAACAGCTGCTAACCATATGGCTCCTAGTCTTTACACTGGTCCACCTATTATTAGCAATAATGCTCCGTATATTACTAGTGCTCTACCATCAGAATATTCTCAAGTTTCTCTTGTTAGGGTGGATACACAGAGTTCTCATGTTATTACATCAGCTCCTCATTTAGGAGTTCACTCTCTGGACCTTATCAACAGTGCACCTATGATAGTTAGTTCTACACATTTTGATCCTCTCTTGGTGGATATGTTAGAGAGGCCACAGGGTTATATGGATCCAGATGTACCCGTTATCTCTGCACATTGTCAGCAAAATATAGAGGTTTTCTTATCTACAGATCAGTCAGATTCTGATTTTTTTTCTCATATTGAAGTTCATCAACAGGGTTCATATCATCAATCTTCTGCTGATGATTTGGCAAGCATGGATGGTAGGACAGAGAAAGATGGTTTTACCCCAGTTGGTCGAAAAAAAAATGTGAAAGCCACTAATACTTCAATTCCTCGTATGGTCACCAAGAGTCGGTCACATAATAGCTCTTCATGCACATCCAGATGAGTATCATCATATGGAATGCGAGAGGTGTAGCTGGTGTAGCTACTCGCCGGCAGCTGAAGAAACTTATACAGCTTCATCAGGTTTATCTCTTGGTTATACTGGAACTTTTTATTCTTCAGCACATATTTGATTATATTCAACGATATCTACGCTTTGACACGGGTGTTCAGAATGTGTCGAACAAAATATGGTTTTTTTGGAATGCGGGGACTACTATTACTGTTATTGCTGACCACCCCCAATTCCTTCACGTTAGAGTTGAGGATCCCAGACTAGCGCGTCCCATCTATTTGACTCCTGTATATGCTTCATGTGACGCAGCTACCAGGAGAAATTTATGGGAGGGTCTTCACCACATTTCGCTCGATATGGACGACCATTGGTTAGTTGGGGGAGACTTTAACGTTATTACACATGATGGTAAGCGCACTGGTCATAATACTCGCGATCGAGGCACTACTGCTTTCTCTGATAAGATGTTAGATTGTGGTTTGGAGGACGCAGATTCCTTGGGAACCGGTATACTTGGACCAACGATCAAGTCAGAAAGAGATTGGATAAGATCCTCATTAATTCTACTGCTACAGCATTTTGTCGTCAGCTTACTATGAGGTACTTGAATCGGACTTCATCCGATCATTCGCCTTTATTACTTTAGTGGGTTTTCTAATGATGATTTGGGGCCTAGACCTTTTGTCGACAGCTTACAGTGAGGCACTTGAATCGGACTTCATCTGATCATTCGCCTTTATTACTTCAGTGGGTTTCTGATGATGATTTGGGGCCTAGACCTTTCAGATTTCTCAACGTTTGGACCAACCATCATGACTTTTCTTCCTTTGTCGCTCAGAAGTGGTCGCTCTCTACTCATCTTACCGGGATGGTTGCTCTTTAGGAGTTCTTTAGGCTGAAATAGGGACTATGTTAGTAGAATCGACATGTGTTTGGAGATATTTTTCAATGGGTGTGTGATGCTGAGGATAGGATAGATGAGGCTAAGAGAGTATATGATAGAGACCCTACACCGAAGCATCGTGATCTATTACATAATGCACATGCAGTTTTGAATCGGACCTTATCTATTAAGGAGGGTTGGTGGAAGCAAAAGGCCTGTTCACATTGGGTTTGTGAATGAGACCACAATCTCGTTATTTTCATACAATGGTTCAGGGTCGTCGGATCAAATCGGGTATTAAGTCCGTCAGGACGCAGGTAGGGGAAGTCTTAGCTACTTCTGATGACATTCAGACTTCATCTATTGCATTCTTTCAGGATCTCCTATCTCCTCCTTCTCAACTATTGGACCCCATTTGTTCTGATATCATCCCCAGGCTTTTGATGGAGGATGATAATATTGCACTAAACCGTTTCCCTTTGATTCATGAGGTTTGAAAGGTGATGTTAAGTATTGATGTTGACAGTACTGCTGGACCAGAGGGTTTCTCAGCACTATTCTTCCAACATTGCTAGGACATCATTCAGGATGATGTTTACGGGGCAGTCTTGGATTTCTTTGAAGGCAGCCATCTTCCACGGGGCTTTGCTGCTACTTCTATTGTATTGCTCTCTAAGAGGAACGACGCTTGAAGATGGACCGATTTCAGACTCATCAGTTTAAGTACTGTGTTTAATAAGCTTATTACTAAGCTTTTGAACACTAGATTAAGTACATTGTTACCACGCATTATCTCTCCTCAACAGAGTGGGTTCACACCGGGTCACCTTATTGGGAACAATGTTCTATTGGTTCAAGATCTCCTTTATACTTTGGATAATAGAGTGTGATGGGGGAACACTATGCTGAAGCTAGATATGGCTAAAGCATATGATCATATATTGAAGAAGGTTTTTGGAAGCAAAAGGCTGGTTCACATTGGGTATGTGAAGGAGATCACAATACTGGTTATTTCCATGCGATGATTCAAGGATGTAGGATCAAATCACGTATTAAGTCCATCATGACGCATGCAGGGGAAATCTTAACTACCCATGCTGACATTCAGACTTCAGTTATTGCATTCTATAAGGATCTTTTATTTGCTCCTACACAGCTGTTGGACCCCATTCGTTCTGATTTCATCCCCGGGCTTTTGACGGAGGATGATAATTTGACACTAAATCACATCCCTTTGATTCATGAGGTTCGGAAGGCGGTGTTTAGTATAGATACTGATATTGCTACCGGACAGGATGGATTCTCATCTATATTCTTCCAACATTGTTGAGACATTATTCAGGATGATGTATATAGGGCAGTCTTGGACTTCTTTGACAGCGGCCATCTTCCACAGGGTTTTGCAGCTACTACTATAGTACTGTTCCCTAAGAGGGACGGTGCTTGTAGATGGACCGACTTCGGACCCATCAGTTTATGTACAATGTTCAATAATTTTATTACTAAGCTTTTGAACACTAGATTGAGTACTTTGTTACCGCGCATTATCTCTCCACAACAGAGTGGGTTCATTCCTGGTCACCTAATTGGGGACAATTGGTTCAGGAGCTTCTCCATACTTTGGATGATAGAATGCGAAGAGGTAACACTATGCCAAAGCTAGATATGACTAAAGCATATGATCGCATAGATTGGAACTTCATTTTTGTATTAGAGGCATTTGGCTTTGATCGGATCTGGATCAATAGGATTAGGCGGTGCATCTCAAAGTGTCATTTTTCTGTACTCCTAAATAGCCGCCCATGTGGTTTTTTTCCATCTTCACGAGGGCTCAGATCCTAGTTCATTATAGCTGCAGATTACTTCTCATGCCTGCTCACTCAGAGGTTTCAAGAGTATCCAAATATGTGTTATCAACATGGAGGTAGTACTCTTGTCTTATACCTTTCATTTGCTAATGATATGATCATATTCGCCAACGGCCAGAAATAGTCTATCAGAAGGATTCTTGGTTGTTTGGAGCACTATGAGGGGGTCTCTGGTCAGTTACTGAACAGGGACAAGAGTGGACTCATACTACCCAAACGGGCATCTATTGGTCAGATCGGACGATTGGAGATTTTGACTGGTTTTCAACACCAGCAGCTGCTGTTCACTTATCTAGGAGTCCTTTTATTTAAGGGAGGCCAAGAAGAGCTTCATTTATAATGACCTTATACAAAAGGTCAGGAACAAAATCTCAGGTTGGGCTTCACGACTTCGATCATATGGGAGCCATATTACTTTACTGAGGTCAGTGCTCTCCTCCATGCCATTACACCTTCTTCAGATCATGCAACCCCCTAAGTCTATCCTGAAGAAACTTGAGAGTATCTTTGTGAGATTCTTGTAGGATTCCAAAGAATAGGAGCAACGTTTACATTGGCGGAGCTAAAAGAAGATTTGTCTTCCTACTGATGAGGGTGGTCTAGGCTTTAGGAGATTGCAGGATGTGGTGAACTCCTTCTCCATGAAGCTTTAGTGGTTGTTCTATTCTTAGAGATCTCTTTAGGCCCAGTTCTTACGGGGCAAGTATTGTACGGGGGACACAATCTTTATTTGCAGCAGTTTCTTACTCAGCTTCTCCTCTCTGGAAGAGGCTGAAACTGGTTGGACCTCGGACAGAGCCATACATTACATGACACCTTAGTGTAGGTCAGATTTTCTTTTGGCATGATTGCTGGATGGGTGAGACCACATTGGCATCTCTATTCCCATAGCAGCAGCACACATCTGCAAGGGTGCAAGATTTCTTTGATGATATTGGGTGGGATATTGGACATTTATTATTGGTTCTCCCTTCTCTTATGGCGGAGTAGAAAGGGGCTATACTTTTATGTGCAGATACCCCGGATCGAATTGTTTGGTAAAATACATCTGATGGTAGCTTTACTACTAAGTCCTCATGGCAGCTCGTACGTTCGGGATACCAGTATCAGGATTCATACTGATTACTATGGAGCTCCATTTTGCCCCGTCACTGTCTTATTCTTTTGCTAGAGACTATGACAGGACTTCATTCCAGTAGATGTGGTTATTCAGGGGAGGATTGGATGCCAGTTGGCTTCTCGCTATCAGTATTTTTCCGAGACTGAGATTATCAATCATATTTTCACTGGCAATAGTATTTCCAATCAGGTATAGCAGCATTTTGGGGATATTTTTCAGATACCTATGAGTTCAGAAGAGGGAGTCAGACAGAGATTTCAAAGATGGAGGTACTCTGGACATTATGTTCGTTGTGGACACATTCCCATTATCATTCATCTATTGATATTTTGGTACCTATGGACCGCTAGGAATGATACGAAACATAGAGGGATTCGCACTGTAGCTAGACGTATCATTTAGAAGGTCTATCGCATAATCTCTTTTTTTCATTTGGGAGGATTGTTTCGAATAGTGTATTGGTGAAGAGATTTGACACTTGCACCCATATTTGGTATTTTTATAGACCCCCCTTCCCCATCTCCCCCTATTCTAGTTTGATGGCGCACTCGAGTCGGATCTGTCAAGATCAATACTGATGGATGCATCAAGGATGGTTTTGCGAGTGGAGGAGGCATCATCAGAGACCACGCAGGACACTATATCAGGGCTTTCTCAACTTCGTATGGATCATGTTTGATATTAGAGGCAGAGCTCCGAGCTATTCTTGATGGGATTTTACTAGCTCATGGAATTGGTTTTTTAGATATTTGGGTAAAGTCTGATTCTATAGTAGCTATTCATTGCATCACTAGAGGAAGAGGGCCATGGGCTATTCAGGACATACTGAGACGTATCACAGATATCATATCCTCTGACAGAGATACAGTTTCTCACATTTACAGAGAAGGAAACCAAGTTGCAGATGCTTTTGCTGCGGAAGGTTGGGATCATAGTCGATATCAGATATATGGACTACATGACCTACCACGACATATTAGAGCACTAGTACAAATTAACAGACATGGATTGCCCAGTGCCAGAGTTTGACTTTTATTTTTACTTCGAATTCCTAATTTTGCCTTATTTTGCATTAGTTCTTATTGTAAAGGAAGTAGTATTTCCTCGTTTACTGCTTTAATTTTCGTCATTTATTTTCACTGTAAGGGAAGTAGTACTTCCTCATTTATTTATTTCATTATTTTCATATAACCACGGTATTCCTCTGCCACAAGTGAGAGAAAATTAATAAAATCCCGGAAGTACCGCCCTCCTTTGATTAAAAAAAACCACAAAAGAAGAGGAAATTCTTTAACAATTCAAGGCAAAATCCACCACACTTATGGAAAGAACTCAAAGTCATATCCAATGCCATGAATGTGAAGGATATGAACACATAGCATCTAAAAGTGCTAACACACTAAAGAAGTCTCGTTCCAAGAAAGCAATTAATATCACATGGAGTGAAGATGAGAACAGATAATCAAACTAAAAAGAGGTGGACAAAACTAACAATGATCAAGTAACCTCATTTATTGTCAACCTATAGTCTAATTCTAGCTCACTACAATTGTTATATGCAGGTACAAACTCACTGGCTAGTGAAATTATCGGACCAAGTCACAACTGTTCAAAATGCACCATCCTGAAAAAAGAATTTGGAAACTGAGAAAAATGAGAATATCACACTTTTTGTCATGATGGAGTTCATTGAAGAGGAAAGAGCTATAATTGTTTCTGAAAAAAAAAAAAGCTCTTACAAAACTCTTAATGGAGAAAGAAAATCAGGTGGTTGAGCTACTTCGATGAACAAAATCATACTGAAGAAAGAGTCAAGCAACATACCATTGGATCCACCCACCTAAGTAGAGTACTTAGTTATGAAAGAATTCAAGCATCAAAGAGGGTCTGGGCTTTGAAGGAGAATGGAAGAAAAATGAATACAATCAGTTTGAAGTTTATTAAAGAAATCAATTGGGATATCAGAAATAAGGCACGACTGGTAACACGGGAATACACTCAAGTTAAGGGATAGGCTTTGATGAAACATTTGTACCTGTGGCAAGACTTGAATCTATCAAACTCTTACAATTTATGACATGTTAGATGGGATTCAAACTCTATCAGATGGATATCGAAAGTGTTTTTATGAATAGAATCTTCAATGAAGAAGCCTATGTTAAGCAACCAAAATGATTCATTGATCCATATCTTCATGACCAAGTGTTCAAACTCAAAATAATATGGATTAAAACAAGCTCCTTGTGCCGGTATGAAAGATTGCTAATATTTCTGCTTGTGAAGGGATACAAGAGATGAGGAGCTGACAAGACTTTATTTATCAAACATCTCAAAGCTAGATTGAAAATAGTACATATCTATGTAGATGATATTGTATTTGGATCTACATCTAAATTAAAATCTAGGGAGTTTGTTACACTTATGCAAAATGAATTTGAAATGAGTATAGTAAGTAAACTTAATTGTTCTATTTTTTGGGTTTGCAAGTCAAATAGGTTGGCTCAAAAATCTTCATCCTACAAGCCAATATGCAAGGAATTTGGTAAAGAAATTTGGTCTAGAGAACACCAAGGCAGTAAGGACTCATATGGCCACGTCCCTAAAGATCTATAGAGATGAGTAGGACAAAGACATCAACCCTAGCTTATACTTGAACATGATAGGTAATCTGCGATATTTGACTGCAAGCTTTCTTGACATAGCCTTTAGTGTTGTTGTTTATTCACGATAATAAGCTAAATCAAAAGAATATCACTTGGTTACTATGAAGCGAATCATTAGATATGTTAATAGCACTTCAAGTTTTGGTTTATGTATACTAATAAGTCAAATTCACATCTTGCAAGATCCATTGATGTTGACTAGGCAGGAAACATGGATGATAGAAAGTACTACTCTATGATGTTTCTACGTAGGTAACAATCTCATTGCGTGGTTGTAAGAACAAGAACTCTATATCCTTGTCTACTACAAAAGATGAGTACATTGCTATCGGTAGTTGTTGTGCTAAGCTACTTTGGATAAAACAAATGCTCAGTAACTATGGTATTGATCAGGATTCTATTACTAAGTTATCTGATAACACTAGTGCTATAAATATAACTAAGAATCTTGTTCAACATTATAGAACTAAGCAGATTGACATTAGGCATCACTTTATTATGGATTTAGTTTAAAGGAATGTAATAGTCCTAGAATATATACATACTGAAAGACAAATGGTTGATTTATTCACCAAAGCTTTAGAAACTATTAGATTTTAAACCATGCAAAAATTCAAGGGCATATGCTTGATGCATTAAACCATTTATGATGTACATTATTACCTTTAGTTTTGTTTTTTTGTTCACTTTGTTTGCATGTGTTTTGCATTTATATAAAAAATGAAATATAAAAACTATAAAATAGAATTTAATTTTTCTTGGAAATGTCATGTAATGTGAATTTCTAATTGGTTTATAATTGTTGGAATGAAATTGAATTATCCAATCAGTGTGGTGTGCTCATTATATCTTATGGTAAATTGTAATCAGATAAGTACACCTTTAGGACATTGTGACTAGTCTAATTGTGCCCATCTACTGACTAGGTTGTCATTTTTAAGGTGACGTGTACTTGGGTGTGGACCCATGGTCAGTATATACGCCTCTCTACACTATAATACGTTGTTGTGTTAATAGGCATGTCGTTGGAGGAGAGTGCTACACCATGGGTGTGTGAAGCAATCCTTGATAATTAACATAAGTCATGAAAAAGGGCTTACCCTATGACTATGTGAAATTCAACTCCATAAATTCAAAAGAATGTACTTTAAAAGAAAATAAAAAGATCCAACATAATGAGTATTCAAAATAAATTAAAAAAAAAAAGCATTCATACTTATGCTTGGCACGCATATTTTTTATTTACAAAGACAATTTTCATATGATGCTTGGTTTGAAATACATCTATGTGGTTGTTCACCAAAAAGTTTCAACTTGAGTTAGAGTACGTGTTATGATTGCTTGACCTAGATTGTTCTATCACACTCACATCGTAATACGAGAAATTATTTTCTATTTCTATCTTCTGAAAATCATCAAAATAGAATGGTTGCTTGAATGGAGTGTTCATGGTGAAACTCTGCTGCTTGAATTCCACCCTTAAGACTATCTCATTAGTTTCGAAATCCAAATAGGAATGGCCTTCCAAAGATGATTGGCATCTAATGTGCTTTTCTATATCCAAAATGATAAAATCACCTAGAAAAATAAATTCTCGAGCCTTGATGAGCATGTCTTCAACTATTCCATAGGGGTGCTTTAGTGTTATGTCCGCCAACTGCGGGATTATTGAAACTGCCTTTAGATATCCCAATCCTAGTTTCATGTAAAGATGCAAATGAATTAAATTAATACTTGCTCTAGAATTAATCAAAGTATTAATGTTATTTAAATAGGATAATTGCAGTAGTGGTATCAAACCTTTCATTTAGTGGCAGACTTTACCCAAACCTTCATTTGTGCCATCCATGGTACCAAACCTTTCAAAATGTCACAGTTGAAGTCCAAATGGATGGTTTCTGTTAATTTGATGGTTATTTGACCAAATAATTAAACTTGACAATAATTTTGACTAATGTTAAAGGTTAAAATGGTAATTTTAAATTTTTTTTTATAATAAAAGAACTAAAATCAAATAATTAAAATTAAAAATCAAAAACCAACTTCTTCTTCTCCATCCACCCCACACATACCCACCCCCACCCTATCCCAAAACCATCACCACCACTGCCATCTCATCCACGGCCACCTTCATTCCCATCACCCAATAATTTTTTTTCTTCCCTATCTTCCTCCACCTCCAGTACAATTTTTTTCGTACCGTGGAAGATTGCATTACATTCCATCACCCATTTTGACCTTCAGGTTTTTTACCATTACTTCTTGTTCTTGTAATTCCCTATTTTCTTTGTCTTTCAAATTCAAAACTACTTTATTTTGTTGCAATTAATGGTTTAGGTTTGCTTTTTGCTCCATTCTTTGGTCTCTTGTTTAATACACTTTTTTACTTCGATTATTGTGCCAATGGGTTTTTTATGGCCCAATTTTCCACCGAGTTTTAATGGTGAAAGAGAATTGAATGAAAACTAAAGGGGTCTCTCTCTTTCTTTAGTTGTTTTTTTTTTCTATTGCCCCCATTTTCTTGATGTCTCACATTTTGGGGTTTTAAGGGTTTCTTTTTAAGGATAAGACATTTGTAGATTTTCAATTTTTTTTCCCTCTTCTTTATAATCTATGACAATTCAAATTTATCAAGTTTCTCCATGAGGAGGGAGAGGTGGAGTAAGAGAGGGAAGAAAAAATTTCTTAGGTGATGAGAATGATGGTGGCAGAGAAGATGATGGTTTTGGGGTAGGGATGTGTGGGTGGATGGAGAAAAAGAAGTTGGTTTTTTATTTTAGTTATTTTATTGTAAAAAATATGTAAAGTTACCATTTAAATCTTTTAAAATTAGTCAAAAATATTGTCAATGACAATTATTTATTCAACTAACGTCAAACTAATAGAAACCATCCATTTGGACTTCAGCGCAACATTTTGAAAGGTTTGGTACCGTTGATGACACAAATGAAAGGTTTAGGAAAAATTTGCTACTGAATGAAAGATTTGGTACCATTCTTGCAATTATCCCTATTTAAATCCCCTATAAAGTAAGTTAAATTAAAACTCCAAGAGCCTTTCAGTTTAGGTTACGTTGTATGATCGCACTGCACTTTTCAGTTAAATCCATTGTTTCGTGTTCAAGCAGTTTTATCTTCTTATTCAATATCTCCTTAAAAAACTTGGAATGGTTTAGGATTTGAAGGATTGCGTCAATGAAAGGAATGTTGACATGCAGCTTTTTTAGTTTCCAGGAATTTTGTGTACTTCCTCTCCAACTTAGTGTTTTGCAACCTTTGAGTAAACGAAACTGGAGGTGTAAGTGAATTGGCAAGAATGGTTGTTTTAACATGTGGATTGTCTGGAAGCTCTTGATGCTCTTTCTCTACTAATTCTTCAAACTTCTCAACTTGTTCCTCGCCCGTGGTAGGTACCTAGTCATTCTCAGTCTTTTTCCTCCTTGCACCGATCTCTGACAACTGAACACCATATTTGTTGTGATGGTCTGAACATGCTTCCCTTTTGGTTTCCTTCACAAAATTTGAGGTAATGAGATGGGTGGCACATAAGCTTTGATAGGAGTAGCGAGATTGTTTGATAGTAGATCGATAACAACATAATTCACCACTTCAACTGCTAACACCTGCTCTTGTGGGTTCTTCTCTATATACTGGGCAAGGCACCTTGTGATCTTTTGGACAATGCAGCTGCAATCTATCCCCACCTAATTCTCTAAGTTCTAAATAGAGGGCAACTGAAAGTAATATGATCTTCCCCACAACCTACGTGGACCGATGCTGGTTGATGTACCATGTTGACAAATTGAGATAGACTGTTAAGTTTTTCGTTATTGCTTCCATCTGTGCTACTAATGTGTCACTGCATCTTATGCATACATACTGCTTTCTTTGTTACGTCACTCTTGGTCGGCCAATTAGCTTGATTTTCAGCAATCCTCTTATAAAGTTCGAATACATCATCAACCTACGTTGTCATAACTGAGCCACCTACTGAAGCATCTACCATGTTGTGAAATTCTAGGCGCAGTCCATAGTAGAAAAGATACACCTGCTCCTGCTTAGGAATGTCAATGTTTGGACACTTCCTAAATGCGCTCTTGAACATCTCTCATACCTCCGGATATGTCTCAAGATCCCTCTGCTTGATAGTATGAACTTCATTATGGATTTGACGGACTCGAGATGGAGGGAAAAACTTCATTGTGAAATTTTATACCATATCATTCCGAAATAAACTACAATCGGGAGGTAATGAGTAGAGCCATGCTTTTGCACCCTCCTCCAAGGTATGAGAAAATAAGCTTATTCGAAAGGTATCTAATAACATCTCCTCATTACAGATGACTTCGCGCAACATTAGAAAAGTTTCGACATGTTCGTGTGGTTTTTTTGTGGCTTTCCCGAAGAATTTGATGTCATGATAATTCTGGAAAAGAATGATGACATCTGGTTTGCTAGGAGGTAGCGCTGGTGTAGACATTGGATTCACATAATCTCCTACTAGTATTCGGCACTCGTTGGCAATAGGTATATGTGGAGCTGGTGGTGGTTGTTGAATCGATCCTAAATATGATTTTGATTTTAATTCTCAGTCATTATCCTTACTTTTCCTTGTTGTCTTCTACGTTGTCTGAATGTTCTTTTGATCTCGGAGTCTAGTGAACTAAATTGATCTCGTCAAAATCTTGCGTGAATTGTGACAACCTAAAATGAGTAAAACAGAAAGAATTAAGGTAGTAAATGAATAACCTAAAACAAAAAAGAAAAAGAAATATTGAATCTAATATAAACTAATAAACAAAAATTAAAATCGTTATTCCTCAACAACGGTACCAAATATTTGTTCGGTAAAATTTCACAAGTGTACAGATCGTTGACAAGTAATAGATAAAGTGAGTTTAAAGTTATCGTCCTACAAGGAATAATGTTTAATTTCGGTCTACTAGTTTTTATCAAGTTCAATAAAGAGTAACATCAAAAGAGATTTGTTGTGATCTTTTAATAAAATTTTAACTAAAGAATAAATTAAGAGTGGTTTTTAGCAAATATATGATGAATATATTAGATTTCTGAATTCCCCTATTAATGTTATTTCCAATTTACGACCTATAAAAAGTAGTAATATTTCCTAATGTTAATGACAATCAATAATCCAAATTTATTTAATATCATTTGCCAAGAAATATCAAACATATACTTAACATGACCATATCATATTCATAGTCCGAATTCATACTAAAAAATGCATTTAATAACGGAATTATTTCTCTCGATTGTACAGACATACATATTATTCCTAATATCTATTGTACCTATGTTAAATATGCAGTGTCCTACCTATTGTGAGCCTCCCAACACTACGAATAGACAACAAATTATCTAAATGATGATCAAGCATTTAAACAAAACAATGTAGATGCATAAATAATCAAGAAACTCAAGAAATTTTTAAATTAACGAGTTTTGAATTAAAAATAACAACTAATAAGGTTCATCATCCATTCAATACAATGAAAAACTTAGCCTAACATTCTTATAGTTAAATTACACAAGAATAATTGGAAAAAAATCACCCAAAAATAAGAAAGATAGAAAAAGTAGAAAAGATCCATGTTCTTGTATGATTCGCCTTGATTTGATGTATAGACTTGTTCTTTGCCCCCAAAATATGTAGGATACATGCAGAATTAGGTCGAATGGAGGTTGGGGACGTTCATTCTAAAAAATACCAAAATAAGAGAAGGAAAAAAGATTTTTTCCCATTTTACGTTGGGGCACTTGCCTAGGCTTAGTTAGGGCACATGCCTCGGGTGTTTTAGGAATTGCAGGAGGTCTCAGAAGAGGACGGGGCATGTGCCTCCTCTACGGGCCTAGGCGAGGGCCTGACTTGTCCCGAGCAATTTTTCAGTAATTTTGTCATAACTTTCTTTCCCGATATCCGATTGAGACAATTTAAAATGCTTTGGAAAGATAACTTAAAAGGATTCAATTCTTCTATATATAAAACTTTTCCAATTTGATGCTTGCTATGTCAAAAATGGGTCTCAATATGAGGCTGAAAATTCGGAGCGTAACTTTTTTCCGGCTGGGACTTGATGTGTGGTAATACTTTGACTCTATTTCATCCATTTGGCATATTTCTTCATCCAACTGACCCAAAACACGCTCGAATCTTTATCATGGGGTTCGACACAAATTTTGAGTATGTTGTAATTTAGTCCCCATAGTTTTGATTTCGCCATATTTCTATATTTTCGCTTATTTTCTCTAACTCTTCATCAAATAATGATTTTTTTACCTATTAAACAAAGTATAACACAAATTAAAATATATTTCATCAAAAGATTTATCAAATGTTACTATTTAAAGTCCGAATAAGTGTATAAAATACACTTATCAATAAACATAATTATCTATATGGTCAAACTTTATATACTTATATGAATATTATGTGGTTAAGTTGAGTCTTATCCAAAATTGTGGGGGTATGATTGTTGTTTGCATAATATTCTCAATTAAAGTTCGAATACACTCCAAGATTTGTGGGGGTGGCGTTGTTTTCTTCAAATTAGAATATTGAGATATTTAAGAATATTTGAAATGATAAGTTGGACTAATGAATACTTTGTTAAATTTAAGATGTGCATAATGTCAAAAGTTGGTTATCCAATGAAAGGATTCAAAAAAATACAAGTAAATACATACTAATAAGAGTGCATTTGTTTCGTGGAAATCTTCCATACGACTTGAGAATTGAAAGAAATTAGAGCTTTCAATAAAATAGAAGGAAGCGTGATCGTTTCAAAGATTTTAGAAGGATTTTCAAATTGGTGACACGTGTGCTTGTTATATTATTTGATTGAGATAGCTAGCTACAAATGGAAAAGCACAGAATGTCGTAAGTAATCGTAAGTCAAGATATACACGTTGTATACATGATATCATTTGGTAATTACTCTCGAATGGAACAATATTGATTGTTTTGTCTAAAAATAACATGTCGGATCCATTCACAAATGAGTTATTTAGAAAGAGAATAAATTGCAGGTCGAGATAAATGGGTGTACAGCTTAAATTAATGGGTTAACTTAATGGAAACCTAACATGGCGACTAGAGATCCCACAAACTGGGTTCAATAGGAAAACTAGTTATGATTGACTCGATGAAAAGCACTTCGAAGTTTTTAACTCTTTCCCATTTCTATGACGCAAATAAGCATTGCTTACTAAATATTGTTAAGGATAAGCTATGTTTTCAATGATGATTATATCTTGCAAACAGTGCAAGTGAAGTATTGTAGAGTACTTTTTATAGAACATCACCTATATGAGTACGAACTTGGTTGGTTCTATGAGAAGTTTATTTAGACGAATTCTTTAGCATAATTGCAGAACTAAGAAGGTTCAAGCCAAAATAATAAACACAATAGAGAACCAAAGTTTGACATAAGAAATAATGTGTTAGATATATTGTAAACAATACAAATGAAGTATTGTATCTTGTACAAGTGAAGTTTGACATAAGTGAAGTATTGTAGAGTACTCTTTATAGAACATCACCTATATGAGTACGAACTTGGTCTGTTCTATGAGAAGTTTATTTAGACGAATTCTCTAGCGTACTTGCAGAACTAAGAAGGTTCAAGCCAAAATAATGAACACAATAGAGAACCAAAGTTTGACATAAGAAATAATGTGTTAGATCTATTGTCTAGGCTAACAATAACGGATGTTTATTGATTAGCCAAGTGAGTCTGATAGATTCTTACTAAGGAAGGTTCGAAGCGAAAGCTACCGATCCTGATACATTAAATTTAGTTGTACTCTTCTTCATCTTCCTTGATCGAAGTCAACTTCTTCCATTCATGTGGGGGATTGTTGAAATTATGAGTTAATTTTATATATGTGAATTGAAAAAGACTCCAATTGGTATGGACTAGAGCATATCAAAGAATTATGTAGTTTCAGAATGGTGCGACTATTCACAAAGGTTCGTGATGAAAAGTCATGACCTTTTGATAGGGTGCTATCTATACCATTAAATATGAAATGGTGTGATCGAATAGTTAAAATTATTTGTACCAAAAGATGTGACCATTCAAAGAGACACATGAAAATTTATAAATAGAATCATCCTAATTCTACTTTCTTCACTCCAAATCAATTCTATATTATTGATTTCTAATTCTTTATTTCTCCAAATTATGTCAAAATAATTTCAAATTATTTTTTAGTTTCGTATTCAATATTTAGTATTTGATATTTTTAATTCTAAAAGAGTACAGTCAAACATTGGTTGGTCCGGCAAAATTAGTATTATGTTATATTAATTTTGGAAGAAGTGATGTATCTTAGGAGACAGACGTTCATTAGATCCTGTTAGTATCAGTGCAGGGAGCGAATTCCGTCTTACTGAGATCTACATTCCCTTACCTCTCTTCATTTTATCTCCTTCGAATTTCTGCATTTTCTATGTTTGAGTAATCATGGTTTGCTCATTATTATGCACATACTATGATTTTAGTAAGTCGTTACTCTGTTCTTAATTGCATACACGTGTTTTTATTAACGAAATACAGTTATGCACCAATTTAATCAACAACAACCTAATAGTAACATTTTATGGTACAAACTCATAGAATTTTATTAAACTTTAAATTTTAAGAACTTAAAAACATAATTACTTTATTGCCAAGATCCTCCAATCAAATTACCAAAAGAATTATTGAATGCGGAACGTACCTTAATTTATTGGGAATAATTCTATAATACTTGATTTTGATTCCAGATCTTAAATCTTGATTATTGACTCTTTTGATTCTTGAGTTTTTATTTTTTTTATTTCAGCTTCTTGCTCCATAATATTGATTGTCTCAATTCCGTCCTTTTGTTTCTTGATTATGGATTTTTGAATTCTTCGATCCTTGTTCTTGATTGTGGATTTTGGATCTTCATCTTCAATATGTTTTCTCTAGTATTCTTGTGTTGATGGAAGGACACAAAGAATTAGAATCACATATGAATTGGCGACCATAACACTATTTAGCCCTTGTTTGAGCCCATTTTCTTAATTAAAAAAATGCATTCTTAAATAGTGTTTTAACCTCATTTCAATCGCACATTTTTCAATAAAATAATATTACACGTAAATTCAAAAAGATTCATTATTTTTTAATCATACATTTTTCATCAATAAACTATTCAAAAATGCATCTTTTTGACAAAATGTGGCTCAAACAAGCCCTTATATTTCCATATATGTCCGACTCATTGTCAAATACAATCATAATGGATTCGGTATCTACACAAATAATTCGACCTACACTTTATTTAGATGCCTAAAGACAATATTTTTAATTCTTTATTGGATCATTTTAATCGCGCTCAACTTTAAGATAGCCTTTAATATACACTTAATTACATATGTAGGCCCACATGACAAATTAAAACACAAAAATCTTACACTTGGGCCACGTACGTTACCTTATAAATGTGCATAACCTTATGACATCAAAAACTTTGCTATCATAATAAAAAGCATTTTTGAACAATCTCCTCTATAAATTATGTCAATATAGGATCAAAGCGGACTTCGTTACAAGTATCATAACTAAACCCTCAATGATCACGTATCAACACATCAAATGACATAGACCAAGTGTGGATGTGTATCATATAAATTACATGTAATGAAATCGAAACATGCATATTTCCAACTGGTCCTACCTTATTCTTTAATGAGATCAAAGCCAAAACTTTAATCAGGGTGAAATTGAATTGAATACTTTATTTCTATAGAATAACCTAAATATCAATGAGTATAGGATGTGTCTGAATCAGACAATCACCAAAATACAAACTCTCACTAAACTGTCAGATAATAAAAAAAAATGCAAGAGACATATGAATAGTATCCTCATGAAAGACCCTGGGTGACAGCCCTTTAGTAAGAGGATCCACAATCATGAAGTTTGTCCTAATATACTTTATAGAAACCTGACGACTTTAAATTATTTCCTTAACAACTAGGAACTTCATATCTATAAACTTTAACATCATCGAGCTTTTGTTGGAATACAAGATTGCTATTGTCTCATAATAACCTAAGTGGTCTTTGAATTTCATACAAAATAGGCAACATAGCGACAAACTCCGTAGTTATATTCCATGATCAAAATCATAATATCCAATGATCTCCCATTGGTCTGATTTTCCTAAATGGATCATGTAATCCTTAGTTCTCTGTAAATACCGAATAATCTATTTAGCTGCTTTCTGAATATCTGTTTAGCATTCCAACAATAAATTCTATATCTGAATATGTGAAATCATAAGTATACATTAAACACACAACTTAATCACAAAGAATTTTCTATATTTCTATTTCTTTATCTTTATCATAAAAACATTGATTGAGATTAAAGTTGTCTTTCTTAGCAATAAAGGTATCATTTGGTCACTTTCTTTCATCCCAAGTCTCTTAAGAAACCTTATCAATATAGATCTTTTGTGATAATCCAAAAATACTGCGAGAATGATCCCGGTGTGTCTGTATTCTTAATAGAAAAAAGGCATCACCAAAACCTTTCATTTCAAAATTCCATGATAGAAATATCTTGATTTCATGTATTAAATCTATATCATTGCAGGGAAGTAATATGTCATCGACATATAATATCAAAAAAATATGTTTACTCCCACTAACTTGTAGTATACACAATCATCAACTGCATTCATCTCAAAACCAAACGAGATTATCATTTGATGAAATTTGTGATATCATTAATGGAAAGCCTGCTTAAACCAATAGGGTTTCTTTAATTTATAAACCATCAAACGTAGCTCAAGATCAAAATGTGTCATGGGAGCCATAAAAGTACTAAAAAAGTTTTCATAAAAATATGAGAGAAAGTCTCTTTAAAATCAATGACTTTCTTTTGAGATAGCCATTTACAACAAGGCAGTCTTATATCTCTTTACAACACCCTTCGAATTCCTCTTGATTTTAAATATCTATTTAAAATCAATGGGTTTTGCACCTGCAAACAATAAGATGAGTTCCCAAATATCATTGTTTTTCATAGACTTTATCTCTTTATTCATGATATCAATCTACTCTTGAGAATTATTCATTTGCATGGTTTGATGAAAGTTGTTTGATCAAATCTGCTTCTATCAATCAAATGCCATCCTTATTTCTTTTGAGAAAAACTATAAACTCATCCGAAATTGTCTTTCTATTTTATCTAGTAGATTTCCTTAATGGCATTTGTTCTTGAGATTGTTGAGTTTTTTTTTTTTTTTTTTTTGGACCAATCGTTTGATTGTATATAGGGAATTTTGTATTTTTATTTTATTTTTTATTTTTTTTTTTTTTCTTTTTTTTTTGATTTTTTTGAGTTTTTTTTTTTTTTTTTTTTGGACCAATCGTTTGATTGTATATAGGGAATTTTGTAATTTTTTCTTAATCCAAAATTGCTTATTGAACAAGATTTAGAGCAAGAATTTGTCCATGATCCAAAATTGTCTTTCTCCAGTGGATTTCCTTAATAACATTTGTTTTCGAGGTTGTTGAGTTTGTTTTTTTGAAACAATCTTTAATTGTGTATAGGGGATTTTTTAATATTGTCTTCATCCAAAATTGTTTTTTGAACAAGATCTGGAGCAATAATTTTTCACTGGTCCTAATCAATGTCAATTGTAACAGAAGAGATATATTCATATTCTTCTTCAAAACAAAATCCTTAATTTTAAAATATTATCTCTCCACAAGCTCTACATCCTCAAGAAATCGAATATTTCTCATTTCGAAAAATTGACTTAATACTGGGATCTTTAAAAAAAATTATAACTAGGGGTGGGCGCGGTTCGGTTCGGTTCGATTTTTTTCGATTCCAGAAATTTTCGGGTATTTAGTAAATGGAACCGTCGGTTCCAAATATAATTTTGGAACAGTTCGGGTTCGGTTCGGTTCTGTTCGGTTCCGTACTATAATTAAATTTTTTAACATTTAAAATAATACTACATAAATACACCTGAAAGTAGATACTAATATTAATAACAAAAAGTAGATATAACTACCAAGTTCAATCTTAACTTTTACAAATTAACGTAATCTAATTTAATAACATATAAATAATAAGTTGTCAAATTATTTAAAAAAATACAACTAACAAACATAAATAAACTCTAAATTGTTCAACTAATAAGATTTAATAAGAAAAAAATTATTAATTTGTTTATAAAAAATAAAAGAAATTTATTTATCCAATATTAAAAAAAAATCCGGTTCTTATTCGATTCTTCAGTTCTGGGTCTAGAATCGAGAACCGAACCAAACCATTCGATTCTCGATTCGGATACCCGTTCGGGTATTTCATTTAAAAAAACCCGCTCGGTTCGGTTCAGATATTTTGCCCAGCCCTAATTATAACCCCTTAATAGTTGCTCTTTATTGAGAATTTAAACTACAGTCCTTAATGCTTCTTCCTAGAGAGATTTCGATAAGGTAAAATGACTAAGCATACTCCTTACTATGTCCTTAAGTGTTCTATTTCATTTCTCAGTAACACATTTCATACTAGGAGACCCTCGTATGGTATAATGTGGGACGATTCCACATTCGTCTAAGAATTTAACAAATGGCCCTAGACATTGTTCACCTCATCTATCATATCTGTCATAGTATTCACCACCACGTCCATATTGACATGTTTGATTCTTTTGCTGAGTTGAATTTCATGAGAAAAATTGTTTATGAATGTAATAAATGACTATTCCAAGAAGTGGAAGGAATGACCTACAAATATCTGTATGAATTAGTTTTAAAACGTCTGAAATTCTTTTGACACCTAATATTTTTATGTTTGTTTGTTTCCCCTTAATGTAATTAATATAGACACTTAAGTTTGAAAATTAAGGGAATCAAAAATCCCTTCAGACACAAGTTTTTTCATACTCTTTTGAGAAATGTAACATAAACGATTATGTCATAACGAAGTAAAATTCTCATTGTTTAGTTTACGACGAATGAATAACTGATTCGCCTAGTAGGTAGTCCCAATCCCACTTAGATAGCTTATTAATACCACGTGAATTCACATCCAAAGTTTTTTTTTTATAAGAGACAACTATATTAAGGAAATGCAGGTTATCATAACCAAATAAAGAATTGGTACACATAATATTTGATTTTTTTTTTAAAAAAAAGACTAAACTGAATATTTCCACGGAATAAGAGTAACTGAATTTGTCCAATATAAAAATAGAAACCAAATTTCATGTAAAAGACTATACCCCAAATGTCTCTTTCAAATCCGAATAACACCCAGTCTTTAATAATAACCGAAAAGTCCTTATGGTATCAACTTTAACTTATTTGCCATCATCACACGTAGATGAATCTTTCAGTATCAATTGATTTTTCGCTATTCAGGAAATCTCGCATAGACACACTTATATGAGTAGTGGTACCGAAATTTATCCACCAAGTATGTCTAGGTATTGATACTAAATTAACTTCAAAACAAACCAAAATGAGAAGTATACTTTTCTTTACATGCCAAGTGTGGTATTTAGTATAGTCCATCTTCATGCGTCCCAAGTTTTCACAAAAGTAACAACAAATGATTAATCTTTTTCAAGCTTTTGCTGTTTCTTTTGAGCTGATCCAGATACAACTTCCTTATTCTTTAACTTGTCCGTAAAGGTACTTCTCAAGTGGGTACTTTCAGTTCTCTTTTATTTTAGCATTTGTTCTTCTTACACACAATATGAAATGAGCTCATTAACAATCCACATTCCCTTTTTGACAATTGTAACTAATCTTAAATTAGCTAAATTGTGCAAGAATAGAAATCAAAACAAAATGCACGAGCAAGTCTCAAACAGCTCAAACTTTAATGCCTTTAGTTTTGAAGCAAGATGAGGCATCTCCATGATATACTCCCATATGATTTCTTTAGCCTTATACTTTAGTGAAACCAAGTTCTTTAGAAGCGTATTAGTTTTGGCCTTATCCCCTTTTGCAAAGCATTTTTCACTTTGTTTAAGAAATTCCTTAGTAGTAGTTACCGTATCAAATACAGCGCCTTGAATGTTGCTGGAATTTCACGCTTCATGATCATAAGACTACTCAGTTTTAACAATCCCACTTATCCGAGTTCCATTTTTATTAGCAGAACTTTTATCCATAAGAGTATGTGTTGTTCAGTCCTTAACGTAAGGTCTAGATCCATACCACCAAAAATGATACAAACGTTCTATTTTCAGTCATTAAACTTCAATTCAAGCACAAAAATTGAAATGATGTTAACAGATATTGCAGAAGTTGATGGATTAAAAAAATAAAGAACTTATACATATTTAACATATTCACATGAGAATCCATATTAAGCAATCAATAAATTCAAATAATGGTGGGCCCCATCACAAGAAACCGAGCACAACGTTGACATTTAGTTTTTGGACATAAATATCAATTTGTAAGTGAAACTTTAAATCTTAAGAATTTGAAAACAGAATTACTTTATTGCCAAGATCCTTCAGTCCAATCACCAAGAGAATTATTAAATGCAGAACATATCTTAATTTATTGAGAATAATTCTTTAATACTTGATCTTGATTCCGGATCTTGAATCTTGATTATTAGCTCAATCAAGTTCTTGAATTCTTGTTATTGATTTGAGCTTCTTACTCTATAATCTTAATTGTCTCAATTCCTTCCTTTTGTTTCTTGATTACGAATTCTTCAATTCTTCAATCCTTGTTTTTGATTATGGGTTTGGGATTTTCATTTTCAATATGTTTTCTCTTGTATTCTTAAGTTGATGGGAGGACACAAAGAAAGAGAATCACGTGTAGAGTGGAGATCATAGCCTTATTTATATTTTTATATGTATTCGACCCATCATCAAATACAACCTAATGGATTTGATTTCTACACATATAATCTGGCCTACACTTTACTTAGATACCCAAAGTCCATGACTTTAATTCTTTATTAGATCGCTTTAATTTGACTTAATTTTAAGGTAGTCTTTAATACACACTTAATAATTTATGTAGGCCCACATGACAAATTAAAACACAACACAAACGTTAAGAATAAGAAGAACATTGGCATTTTATCACATTATAATATCACACCCCAAGTTCACCAATTAGGTAACTTGTAATCGTATATAGAGCTTAAGGAATGGTTTTGAGACTCATAAATCATCGTCGTGTCATTCACCAACATCGGTTCAAAAGGGATTGAGAATGCTAGCTCCAAGGGTCAGGTACTCAGAGTCGGAAGAATTATTTACAACCATGCCATACTATATTAATTTTTGAGTAAAATTGTGGTGTTTTGGTTCTTGTCGTTGTGTTCTCTGAGGTTGGATTAAAGTAGTCCATGAGCTAACGTCTTTTATTGCTTATCGTCCAGTTATTTAAAATTGGATTGATCTAGGGAAAATTGTAATTAAGATACTAAACATTTCATTTAGTAGCAAACTTGACTCAAATATTTTATTTGTTTTACTGGAGATATCAAACCTTTAAAAAAATCGCAAGTCCAATTCAAAATAGCGGTTTCGTCTCATTGACCACCAAATTTGTCAGTTGACCCTACAAATGAAATATTTAATTATTATTTTTTTTTCCAAATAAAAAAAAATTGGACATTACACATTTTTCCTTCAAAATAAAAAATAAAAATTCATTTCCTTCTCCCCCTACGCCGTCACCCCAAAATCAAAACCAAAACCACCTAGCTGCCTGCCGCCATCGCCAGCACCACCAGCCCCGAACGCCGCCTCAACATAGTGGCTGCTACCAACTCCCACACTTGCAGGGTATAGGGTTTGTTATGTTATTGAATGCCTCATTATTCTTGACCCTGTTTGGTTATCTGTGGGCCTGTGCTGCTAAATAATGTCGGCCCAGTATTGATTCTTATTGGGCTCTGCTATCTGGCCCTAACTTGTGGCCTGATCCTGACGGTTGATAGAATCCCTTGGCCTTCTACTTAGTGTCTCTCGAAGCTTCATTTGGAGAGACGGTTGGATAACTTTGGATGAGATTTCTCTCTGTGTGATTAGGGTTTTCTCCTCTCTTCTCTCTGTCGTTTGAAAGTCCGAGTGATTTTCTGTGTATGTTCTTAGTGATAAGGCAGTAACTACGATTGATGTAGATTCTATGAGATTCTGTATAATTTCTGTGTGGTTTGTGAGGCGAGAGAAACTTGAAGAAATCTCTGATTTCTTCATACATTGTAACTGTTCTTGGTGATCTTAGTGGAACTAGAGCAATATCCCTTTGTGTGGATGCTCAACGGGTGAGTAGGCCTTTGGCTGAACATCCGGACCCTTTTTGGGTGAAAAATCTTTGTGTTGATTTTTATTTCTTGCGATATTATTCTGTTTTTGTGTTCTTTGTGAACTTTGGGACCAACAAGTGGTATCAGAGCCACTATTGTTCGTCAATCTTTGTGGTACATATTTTTTTGAAACCCTAACTTTCGAAAAATTTTATTCAGTGAACAGATCTTTTTTTTCTTTTTGAAAGGAACACTACTGCTGTTGATCTTTGTGGTATATGGTTTTTTCAAAAATTCAAAATTTTTGTTAAACGTGTTTAGCAGATAGATCTCTGTTTTTCTTTTCTTTGAAAAGATCTTTGTGAAAAAGGGGGGTAAATAAGTTTGGATCGTCCTACCCTGACATATCTAATCTGATCTGATTTTTTTTTGAGTTTGTGATAATCTTGATACAACTCGTCACTGAGTCGTGGTAACTCGCTCTACTCTTACTGAGTCGTGGTTGGCTGAGTTGACTCGTCCGAGTCCAGTCACGTCCTCACTGAGTCTGTGTGACTCGCTGCTTCCTGCACCTGCTTTGAGTTTTGCCCTCATCAGCTTCTGGTATTCTCTGAAAAACCCTCTTTATTTTTAAAGTACCTGTCTCAACTCTTGAAATCTGTTATTAAGGTAAGTAATCCTCTCCTGCTTTCCTTTGTCCAAGATCTCATTGAGGATCTGGGAATCTGAGGGAGTAGGGGATAACAGGGTTATCACTCCTTAAACACTTTCAAGAAGTTATGGTTCTTGCACGTTACTACTGTTAATGATTGTTCACTAGTTAGCATCCTTTACAGTCTGTGGCTTCTTAAATTGTTCTCCTGCTTCCAGTAATTGCAAATTATTGTGTATTGTACTATTTGCTACTGTCTGTTTATTCTCTTATCAATGACTACTAAGTTTGAAGTAGAAGTTTGGAAGGGTACTGGGGATTTTAGTCTTTGGAGACAGAAAATGAGAGCTCTGTTGTTACAACAGAGGTGTGCTGCTGCCTTAGATGGGAATTGGCCCCCTGAATTTAGTGTTTACAGGAGGCAGGAGTTAGATGAGGTTGCTTGGAGTTCCATTTTCCTTCACTTGTCTGATACTGTCATTAGGAAAGTTGGAGAAACAACTAGTACTCTGGGTTTGTGGACTAAATTAGAATCCCTCTATCATGCTAAGAGTATGCCAAACAAATGCTATCTCCTTAGACAGTTCTACAACTTCAGATTTAATCCTTCCTCTGCTCTGGAAGATAACATTGATAAATTCACTAGACTTGTTCAAGAATTAACAGACTGTGATGAAAAATTGTCTGAGGATCAACAAGTTGTAGCCCTGTTGAATGCCTTGGGGGACAAATATAGAGACCTTAGAAATGCCTTGGAGTATGGTAGAACTGACCTTACAGTTGACATTGTCATCTCATCCTTGAGGAATAGAGAACTTGAATTGAAATCTGATTTTAAGGACTCCAGAAACAATGAAGCCTTGAATGTGAGGGAGAAATCAAACCAGAACAGAAAGGGAAATCAGTGTAACTTCAATTCTCACAAAAGAGATAAACCCCAATTTAACAAGTTCAGAAATCAAAACAGACCTCAACCTAAATCTAAACTACAACCCAGAAAGTGCTACTACTGTGGAAAAACAGGACACCTGATCAAAGACTGCTTCAAAAGGATCTCTGATCAGAAAGACAGACCTAATACTGATGGGTCTGCTGCTGTTGCCTGTAATAATGAGTGTGATATTCAGGGAGTTGTCCTAGTTAATACCACCAATAGGAACCCAAAAGAATGGGTTCTGGATTCTGGATGTACTTTTCACATGTGTCCTATAAGGGATTGGTTTGTTGAACTTGTTGATCAGAATGGGGGGCAGGTTCAGATGGGAAATGACATGAGCTGTAAGATAAAGGGAATAGGAAAAGTGAATCTCAAAATTGATAACAACAAGACTCTCAATCTTGACAAGGTCAGGTTTGTTCCTGAACTTAAAAGGAATCTGATTTCCTTAGGAGAATTAGATGAAGACTATGAGATAAAGATTCACAAAAGTCTCATCAAACTCCATAAGAATGACAAAGAAATCATCTGTTTACCTAAGGTAAATGGTATCTACACTATGCATGCTGAACCTTTAGTAGGTTACAATTCTGCTGCTGTAAGTATCAAGCCTGATAAGTCCTTAATCTGGCACAAAAGACTTGGCCACATGTCTGAAAAGGGTTTAACTGTTTTAAATAAACTTGGTTACTTTGGAAAAGAAAATTTTGAAAAACTTACCTTTTGTGAAGACTGTGTTTTGGGAAAACAAAATAAATTTCCTTTTAAAACTGGAGTCCATAAATCCACCTCTATTTTAGACTATTTGCATGCTGACCTGTGGGGTCCAGCATCTGTGAACACCTTGAGTGGTTACAGATTCTACCTACTTATAGTGGATGATTTTTCAAGGAAAATATGGACATTCCTTCTAAAACATAAGTCTGACACTTTTCAAAACTTTAAGCAATGGAAATTGATGATTGAAAATCAAACAAATAAGAAAATCAAAGCACTTAGGACTGACAATGGCCTTGAATTCTGCAATCTAGAATTTGATCTTTTTTGCAAAGAAAATGGAATTCTAAGGCATAGGACTGTAACATACACCCCTCAGCAAAATGGTATTGCTGAAAGGATGAATAGGACCTTATTGGAAAAGGTCAGGTGTATGATTCACAGTTCTGGCCTTCCAAAATTCTTTTGGGGAGAAGCTCTAAAAACTGCCACCTACATCATCAATAGAAGTCCTTCAAGTGCCATTGATTTTCAAATTCCTGAAAAGTTGTGGTCTAAAAATGTGCCTGATTATACTAGACTTAAGGTTTTTGGCTGTGCTGCCTATTCTCATCAAAATGAAGGTAAACTTGAACCAAGGTCCTTGAAGTGTGTCTTCTTAGGATATGGGGAAGAAACCAAAGGATACAGACTTTGGGTGAAATGTAAAAATGGTTTTCAAGTTATTATCAGCAGAAATGTTATTTTTAATGAGAATGATTTTCCCTGCAAAATTGATTCAAAATCTGTTTCTCATGATGTTACACCTTCCATTGAGACCATTCTTGAAAATCCAACTGAGAATCAACAGGATTTGATTGAGGTGGAGTCTTCTCAATCTAATACAAATCAGGACCTGAGTGAACCTGATGATGATACAGAATCTATAAACCCTTCCCTAGTTGACTACCAACTCACCAGAGACAGAGATAGAAGGAACAGAATTCCCTCTACCAGATTTAACAGAGATGATTTTGTTACCTTGTTTACTGCCCTTGACTCCTTAAATTCTGAACCTTCCACCTTTGAAGAAGCAGTACACTGCCCTGAGTCTAAGTTTTGGAAAGAAGCTATGAATGAGGAAATGGAATCTCTGATTAAAAACAGGACCTGGATTTTAGTAAACAAACCTGAGGATCAGAAAATTATTGACTGCAAATGGATTTTCAAGGTTAAGGAAGGGGACTCTAATATAGGAGGTAAAAGATATAAAGCGAGACTTGTTGCTAAAGGTTTCACTCAAAAGGAAGGAATAGACTATAATGAGATTTTTTCCCCTGTTGCTAAATACACCTCAATTAGAATCCTGCTGGCCTTAACTGCTCACTTTAACTGGGAACTTGATCAGCTTGATGTGAAAACTGCCTTCTTGAATGGGGATCTTGAAGAAACCATCTACATGAGACAACCTATTGGCTATGAAGTAAAATCAAATGTTCTCAAGGTCTGTCTGCTGAAAAAATCTCTTTACGGCTTAAAACAAGCCCCCAGACAATGGTACAAAAGATTCAACTCTTACATTGAGACCTTGGGTTTTATTAAGAGTAGTTATGACTCATGTCTATTTTTCAAAGGGTCAGGAGGACCTGAATCCATTTATTTGCTTTTATATGTTGATGATATGCTTCTTGCCTGTCAAACCAGATCTGAAATAGATTTTATTAAATCAAAACTAAAATCTGAGTTTGAAATGAAGGACTTAGGGCAAGCTAAAAGGATATTAGGCATGGAAATAGAAAGGAACAGAACTGACTGCATGCTATGGCTTAGACAAGGCACTTATATTAAGAAAATACTTGAGAAATTTTCTATGATTGACTGTAAACCTGCATCCTTACCTATTGCAAATCACTTTAAACTTTCCAGTGAACAGTCACCTAAAACTGATGAAGAGTTTAAAAGAATGGAATCTATTCCTTATGCTAATACTGTTGGGTCCATCATGTATCTTATGGTTTGCACCAGACCTGATCTAGCTCATGGCATAAGCATTTTAAGTAGATTTATGGCTAATCCTGGTGAAACACATTGGCTTGCTATGAAATGGATGTTAAAATACTTGAAAGGATCTTCTGACCTAGGTCTGCTGTTTAAAAAATGTAATGATGGCATTATTTTAAAGGGTTATACAGACTCTGACTTTGCTGGAGATTTAGATAAAAGAAGGTCCACTTCTTCTTATGTTTTCACTCTGTGTGATGGCTGCATTAGCTGGAAATCTCAATTGCAGAAACTTGTTGCCTTATCTTCTACCGAGGCAGAATATATAGCTGCCTGTGATGCTGTTAAGGAGAGCCTTTGGTTAAGAGGGTTACTGAATGAAATTGGTTTTTTGAATGACTCTGTCAAGATTTATACAGATAATCAGAGTGCTATACATCTTAGCAAAAATCCTATGTATCATGATCGAACTAAACATGTTGACATTAAATTCCACTTTGTGAGGAATATGGCTGAAAAGGGTTTGATTAGCCTTGTGAAAATTTCAACTGAATTCAATCCCTCTGATCTTGGAACCAAAGTTTTACCTTTGAATAAATTTAGAAACTGCTTGAATATTCTAAACATTACTGACTTGCAGTAATATTTAGAATAAATCAAGTAGAGCTTTGTATGAATATAAATTCTAATTTTCTTTATTTTTCTTTTTCAGGTAAGAGCAAATGAAACACATTATGTCTCTAGTACATTAAAGTCACCAAGAATTATTCAGCAAGGTGGAGATTGTTATGTTATTGAATGCCTCATTATTCTTGGCCCTGTTTGGTTATCTGTGGGCCTGTGCTGCTAAATAATGTCGGCCCAGTATTGATTCTTATTGGGCTCTGCTATCTGGCCCTAACTTGTGGCCTGATCCTGACGGTTGATAGAATCCCTTGGCCTTCTACTTAGTGTCTCTCGAAGCTTCATTTGGAGAGACGGTTGGATAACTTTGGATGAGATTTCTCTCTGTGTGATTAGGGTTTTCTCCTCTCTTCTCTCTGTCGTTTGAAAGTCCGAGTGATTTTCTGTGTATGTTCTTAGTGATAAGGCAGTAACTATGATTGATGTAGATTCTATGAGATTCTGTATAATTTCTGTGTGGTTCGTGAGGCGAGAGAAACTTGAAGAAATCTCTGATTTCTTCATACATTGTAACTGTTCTTGGTGATCTTAGTGGAACTAGAGCAATATCCCTTTGTGTGGATGCTCAACGGGTGAGTAGGCCTTTGGCTGAACATCCGGACCCTTTTTGGGTGAAAAATCTTTGTGTTGATTTTTATTTCTTGCGATATTATTCTGTTTTTGTGTTCTTTGTGAACTTTGGGACCAACAGGGTTCTTAGAATTTCTCCTCTCCACTTATCTTCTTTACTATCCCATCAAATAAATTTATGATTTCAAATTTAGTTAGGGAAGAAAAGGGAAAATCAGGATTTCCATTTTTTCCTGCTCAAGAGAAGTAAAAATAATTTTGCAGTGAGGAATTCATCATTAATGGCCGCAATTGATTTATTCTGCAATCCGTCATTTCTTTTCAATGATAGATCCCGTCTCAGAGTTGGTTCCAATTATTGTTCCGTGGAAGGACAATTAAGGAGGAGTGGAATTACGTCTATAGCTCCCTCTGTGCCTGCAAAAGAGAAAAGCCGGTAGCATTTGGGCTCCCAATCGAACCTTCACGCCACCGCCACCGCCACTTACACAGCAACAGTGACAAAACCTTAAAATTAAATATGATTTCAAAATCTGTTTCCGGCCAAGGTGAATCTTAGAGAGGTGGTGGCGGAAGAAGCTGGGTGCATCTGGGTGAAAGGGAGAAGAAACTGGGTGAATCTCAGAATTCCTTTTTTATTTTTTCTCTCTTTCATTTAGAGTAATGCTATTCATCCCCACTGGGATAAAAACAAAGTCTACGTGGCGTCAATGTGGCATTAAATAATAGGTGAAATTAAATAAATCATTTAATTTCACCTTTCATTTAACCTATAATTTAAAACCACATAAACTGTGTTTTCATCCCCACTGGGGATGAATAACGTTACTCTTTCATTTAGGGTAATTGACGCAAAACGTCCCTACCTTTGCATGGTTTTGTGCAAAACGTCCCTATCTTTCGTTTTTTGACGAAGAACATTCATACCTTTCACATTTTTGGAGCAAAACGTCCTTTTCGTCACTTTTTGACTATTTTACCCTTCTATTACAATAAAATAAACACAAAAGAAAATAAAAATAAAGAAGGAATTGTAATTATAGCCCAAACTTTATAAAAAGTGCAAATAGCCCACCAAATTTCAATGCCCTTTTCACATTTCCCCATTCAAAAAGAATTCTGAGCACCCAAATTAAGAATAATTCTCGGCACCCAAATTCTGGCTAAATTTTCGATCTATAGAGCACGAGATACAACTCTTGGAAACATGAAAAAACCCGTGAAGGCATTCTTGACAATCCCACTTCGCAAAATGAATCTAAAAGGACAGAAAAGACCTGGACTTTTCGAATTAAGGATCTGGAATTCTTAATTTTTCCATTCTTAATCCGAAAAAACGCCTCCAATGACGGAGATCTCCTCCTCAGCGACGAAAATATTGCCGCAAAAGCCATTTATTATAGCAAATGTATGTATAGTCAATTTACACGAAAAACAAAATTAATGGATGTCCAGTGTAAACATGTACAAAATCAAGATTTCTAGATGGGCTATATTTAATTTATGGGACAAATAAAGATTGATTTTTTCTTTTCTTCTGTGTTTGTGTGTGTGCAAGCATGTTTTTACGGGCATAAAAAACTATGGATGACTGAATCTGCATACAAGGAAGAAGAAGTAGAAAATGTGTGTGGCTTTGTGTGTTTGATTGATGAATTGACTGAATTTTCAATGGACAGTTGTTTTGGTTTAATTGTATTGTTCAATTAGGGACGTTTTTGCGCCTATCATGGGGACTGCCTGTGGAAATTGTGGCTGCAGCCTACAATGGTTGATTGGGTGGTTGGGTAGACGTTTGGGGACCATGTGTATATGCATTATATTGTGGGGAGTCTGCCAGTATGTTGGGTTTGGGTTGGGAGTCGTCGGAAATGGAGTTGCCAGCAGCTTTTTGCTGGAGGGAGTCGCCGGAAAGATGCAAAGGAGAAGAGAGAATCCAGCTTTGGACTGATTTACACTTTATAAAAAGTTTTGGAGCAGATTGCAATTTATTCTTTATTTTTCTTTTCTTTTCTTTTTTGTTTTATTGTAATAGAAGGGTAAAATGGTCAAAAAGTGACGAAAATGACGTTTTGTGCCAAAAATGTGAAAGGTATGGACGTTCTTCACCAAAAAACGAAAGGTATGGACGTTTTGCGCCAACTACCCTTTCATTTATTTAAATNTAATATAAAAGTTAGTTATTCATATTATAAAAATAAAAACATACAAAAGTTGAATGATATCACCAAAAATTGATGAAATGTGAAATTTTCAGTGTTCTAAAATGCATAATGCGTTGCGAAGCGTCGAGATCGAGAATCAAGAATCGCAAGTTTAGGTGTGTCAATGCGAAGAATAAACGCCATAATGCGTTTCGTATTTTTAAGGTATTAAATATATTTTTATATCAAAAAATAGATTTTTTAATATATTATAAAAAAAAAAGGATTAGGCGGGATAATGCGCACTTAGGCGCGCATAGGCGCGCATTTCTCGAATTCGACGTGTTTTTGACCTGCATCGGCGGCTCATTTTGGTGCATTTTAGAACGTGTGGAAGGCGGAGAGGTTTGGTTGGGTGGCTGGCTGGCTGTAAAAGGGATTTTTATTTTTATTTTTAAGGGAAATGCGTAATGCTCAAATTGTCCTTGCTTTATTTGGAAAAAATAATTAAATTAATCATTTCTGAGGTAAACTGACAGTTTGGTGGTTAAGCATACGGAAACCATCATTTTGTATTGGATCCGAGATTTTTTTAAAGATTTGGTACCTTCGATAGTACAAATGAAAGGATTGGATCAAGTCTACCACTAAAAAAGAGGTTTGGTTCGTTGGCTGCAATTTTCCCTTGTCTATTCCAATATTTATTTCGTCCTCGGTTCAAAACGGTTTAGTTGAATAAAAAATTGATTGACAAGCATTAAAAAATAAGCAATAGAAAGTGGAATGGCAAATAGGAAGAGCATAATAGGTGGGAATATGCTGAAAGAGATTGAAATATGCTTTGCACAAATTCATGTTCCCTCTAATGGGTATGACATCATGGGTGCCGGTGCTTTCGACCAAAAAGGGTCTAGAATAATGCTGATTGCGTCATTTTGGACCGACGCAGTTGACTCATAATAAAACTTGAGGACAATTACTGAATAAAGTTTGCATGGTCGGACCCAGGTAGAACCTATGGCCAGCCTCTTTATAAAACAAAGAAGACACTACACTAGGCCCCTTAAATAATTGAATAATACAAATACTTCCGCAAACTTATCAACAATTGGAAAAATACGGCGAATTGTGACTTTGATTGTGATGATTTTGCTACGATTATCTGATTCGTCAGTTATTTCGTTAATTGACATTTTGTGAAAATGGGATTTTTTAGTTGTAAGTATTTTTCAATTTTTTTAAGGATAAAAGCATACATGGGACTTGTTCGAGTCTTATTTTTGTAAAAAAAAAAAATACATTTTTAAATAGCGTATTGATGAAAAATGTGTGATTAAAAATAAGAAAAAAATTATTTTGCATGTAATATTATTTTATTGAAAATATGTATTTGAAATGAGATCAAAATATTATTCAAAAATACATTTTTTTTTTCAAAAAAATAGGCTCAAATGAGCATAGCCTTATTAACCGTGATTGATTTAGTATGGGATCACGGGGATAACTGTCTCTACACTAAAATTTCAAATCCGATATATTACACAAAATTTTCAAAAAATTTCATTATAATTTTCAATTTTGACTTCACAATTAATTTTTCTTTTTTAAATTTACTCCTACAATTCTACAATTCTAACTTCGTCCTTCCTAATTAGAACCTCTTTCTAGAAATGTCAATAGGCCGAGCCGGCTCGGCCCTTAAACCCACGAGCTCGGCTCGTGGCTCGTTTGCTCGTGTGC
>OU503055.2:9755126-9787144 GCA_912172775.2 Fraxinus pennsylvanica
ATGTGAAGGTTTCTCATTATTTGAACCACCTTGATTGTAAAGTAAAAGTCCTATGTTAGTTTCTTTGTTCCCGATAAATCTCAATATCCAATGTTATTTTTACATTATTATTTTTGCTTATTATGAAGATGACCGATTCAATCGTATGATCTATGTTGTAGCTATCATCATTTGTTCGTGAACCTCCAATTGTAGTAGTAAAAAGCACGTTCAATGCATTTCATGAAAGACTCCCGATCTATGTTGCAATAATGTTTAATCAATAGACGGCCAAGTTCAAATTTTATCTTCAATATGTTTAGGCGATCTTCTTGACAATGTTTAAATTCATTCTTGTTATTTTCAATACACGTATCGTAACATTTTTGAATTCGGATAATACATCGGGCTCCCGGCGGTCATTAAGGGTAGTGGATAATATGATATTTGGAGGGTCCGACATTTGTTCATGGGTTGTGCCAAGAGGTTCTTCACTAGTTTTGGGCATCACAATTCTATTTCACCAAGGTTTCTATTTGGATGTGAGATTTCATTTGCATATATAATTTCTTGTTTCAAAGTGTGTCTACAATAATAGGCTATCTCATTAAAGCGTCTACAATTAAAGAAACATTTCACCTAAGTTTTCTGTTTGGATATGTGATTCATTGTCTTGAGTGTGTCAATTAAAGTTCCATTTCAGCCAAGTTTTCTATCTGAATACGTAATTTCTGGTTTCGAGGTGTCTCTTCAATAATAGTCTATCCCATTAAAAAAATGTCTACAATTAAAGTTCTATTTCACCGTTCAGTGTCCACCACGATAACTCTCTGTGATTCTCTTACCTATATTCCTCTTCCTTTTCTCTTCAACTTTTCTTGATTGTTTTTCAAATCTTTTTTGGCTTCTTTCTCTCTCTCTATATACACACAAGCACTCGCACATCAGCGGGGGTATGCTTGAGTAGTACTGTTCTCTACTATCTGTTCTGTTCCAGTCTTTTACACGCTTCACAGAAAATGCTTTTTCTAGCTATCCTTGTTTGATAGTAAACATAAATATCTCTCTCTCTCAAGACTTCACTTTAACGTTCCCTGCACTTTCTCTTTATTCCACAGTATCAAAATCTTTGTATATAATTGTACCAAGTTCAGTACAATTTTTTGCTTTAGTTATAATTCATGGATTTACCTTTCCCACATTGTTTTGATTAACGATTTATATGAAGTTTGTGACTACAGATTTGATCTAGGAATGAGTGAATTAGGAATGTTATTGCTACCTAAATTCCCAAGTTCGCTAGTCGAATTTTATGCAGATTTCAGCGAATTGAGATTTATACAGTGCGCTTTACTCATTAATTGACCTTTTAATTCTGTGTGTTTGGATGACACTAGCAGTGCACTTGAGTCTATGGCACCCTGACAATGTTAAGTTGCAGTAGGAAATTATGCAGAACAAAAACCAATCAAATCTTCATCTACCTGGTTTCATTCTTGCTTTGCAGGTCATTAACTTGTAGGTAGAGTTATTGAAAGAAAGGGAAAGAAGAGAGCCAGTTTGCATGGGGGTGACTTCATCAGGGCGACTGTAGTGGATGATGGAGAAGGTGATTCGTGTATGGATGATGGAGCAAGTGAAGCGTGAAATCTCGGCGATGAAGATGATGAAGCACCCAAATATTGTTGAACTTCACGAGGTCATGGCAAGCAAGTCCAAAATTTATATTGTCCTGGAGTTTATTTTGCAATATCAACTGGTCTGTCTTTTGTGGCCTTGATTTTTGTTAGTTTGGTATTTGTTAGTTTGATTCATTTGAAGAACTTCTAATTTCCTTGATTGCAATTTGTGAACTAAGGATTTGCAAGGTTCTGGTTGTTGTATTATTACACGTAGATATTGCAAACATGGATGTCAATGAAGTATATGGATATTATACCTTGTCATCTTGAAGGATGCAATTCTTTTTATTAACGATAAATTACTTTTTTTGATTAAAAAAGACTAAGATGGACAAGAGAATAGATATATGAATAAAATAATATTGGTAGCGTTAGAAGTGCGCTTGACCCAATCACGACGAAGTTCTCTTCATGTGCCTCACTGTATTTCATGCTTAACAGGGCTCCCAAAACATATGAGATAATGATTTTTCAAAATTTAGGTCAGACCATTGTTATTTTAGCTCATTACTAAAGCAAGGAAGCATTGGTTGTTATTTGATGATAGTTAATTATTGTCACAAGTTATGTATAAGGACAAAAATAAGGATTTGTCAAATTTAATTTAATGTGTTTTTTATATCTGGAAACAAATACTTCAAGATTCACTAACTTCAAATTTTATATGTTATTTAATATTATATTAATATTAAACTATTAAAATTTATTGAATAATCATATTTATTGAATAAAATATTATTAAAAAATATTTTCAAAATTTCAAAGTAAACGCGTTTTCCATTTTCATATTTCTCAAAACAGTTTTTTAGAATGACAAAAAGAACACATTTTCAGAAACTTCAAAACAGATACTCAAAATACAAAACACAAAATGAATTTAAAACTCAAAACACAAAATTGAAACACAAAGAGAACGGCCCCTAAGGAATTACTTTTGAACGATTGAATTATTTTCAACCAACGACAATGTATAATATTTAAGAAGCAAAATATGGACCAAAAGGCTTGTTTTTTGAGTTTAGCACAGATATTCAATCTTTGTAATTTGGTCCCTATTTTTTAAAATTTATTTTTAACTACATATTTTATAATATTCACAACTTTTACCAATTTTTTAACCACATGTATCATCAATTTTTATCAGAATTTACTAAAATATGATTTATAGATAAGGGGGCTTAGTATTATTGTCGATGTCGTGACTTCAACCCCCAAATTTGTTTTTATCAATGTTATTTATCATTATAATGATGGAATATCGGTGATGTGGCAGATTAGATGAAATAATAGGATATGGCATTTCAACTCTCATAAAAATTGATGTGTTATAATGATAAATAACATTACTCATAAAACTATGTAGAAAGTGGTAACACATGCTTCTCAGCGATCTAGCTTGGCACCGATTTTGAGGGTTGCCTTTTGGAGTATTGACGATGCGTCATTTATATGACACCAATGTTCAAAACGAGTGATGGGAATTGACAATTACAATTTCTCCATGGAAAAAATTGTTGTTCACTAATGGAGCAGTAGAAGAGAGACGAAGAAAGAAATGAGCAAAAATAGCCGTTTAAGAATATTTTAGAGTAAAATATCAAAAAAGATTTGTAAAAGTGACTAATCTAAAATAGTGATAAACGACCTATCAAGATCAATTTGTCGTGTATGGATCCATTCAAATCATTCTTAAGCGACTCCTGCATCAAGAACAAGTTAACATGTAAGGAGGCAAATTGGACACAACCTCCAAAATGAATAAATGGGAAGTGGAAATTAATGCAAGTTCATATGGACATACTCCTTGAGAATATGATCGTGAACACAACGTTTACAGTTATCTTAGACAAGCTTTGCACTACTACAAAATAAGAGTTAGGGGTCTTCACTAATATAACTATTATTCTATTACTAAAAATGCTGGAAAATACTTATAAAAGTTGATTTTTATCAAACTTTAACCAAATATTTGGATGGGTCCCGCTACTTGAATTTGGTGAGACATAGGTCGATCATGTTCTACTCGGCAAGTAGATAAATTTGGTATATTTGAAAGTTAAAAACTATTTCAAGATAAATGAGAAATTAGCGAGTGAACTAGGATTGAAAAACGTGATTTTTTGAAATAAAAAAAATCAGATTTCTACATATAAGACAGCTCGAGCGGCAATGTCTCTGAAATTACGGCTCAAGCGGTAGGCGAGTGATAGTGACATGTGTAACTTTTAGTGAAACAAGTTGAATTTGGGTTGTGTCACTCTGATTTGCAACATTTCTACACCTATAAATAAGACTCGTTTGTGTTGTTTTCATTCATTCCTATCTTAAGATATCATAGCATAACATATAAACATTTTCTTGTAGAAATTCTGCATCAAAACCTTTGTTTTATTTTCATTCAAGAGGAGTACAAATCAAACTTTTGGTTTATTGTTCTTATGTTTTAAATTGTGGCAAATACCAAAAGTTGATCGTTGTATTTTGAGAGTTGATTGTCATAATCCGTAGGTACTTGTGTAGGTCAAATTCGATTTAGGGACAAAAAATTTTACTCTTGACTCGATCATTTGCATCTCATTCCTTGACGTTACTTTGTCCAACTTTCCATTTATTTTCTATTCTATTTTTGGTAGGTTTGGTAAGTTATTTTGCGTTAAAGAAATCACTCAATTTTGATTTATAAACAACAATCTTAAGTCGAATTTATTTTTTGAGTGATATTTTTACAAAATCTCTATTTAACTTTTCTACTTTTTCTTGGATTCTACTCTTGGTTTAGTTAAACTTTTGTTAGTGTAAACATGAATCACTAGTGTTAACAACACACCAATGTTACTTCGAATATGGTTACTTCGAATGTTGGTGCTTCAGAAATGGTTCCTCCAAACTTGGTTACTTCCGTTGTCATTCCTCCGGTTGCGATTCCTCCTCGTACTGTTCATCCAACCTCGGTTCCACATAGATAGAAATTGAAAAGGTTTAGTGTGATTAATTTTAAAAGAAGTCAAAAGAAAATGTTGACTGATTTTAAAAGATGGCAAAAGAAAATGTTGTTCTATCTTACCAAACTAAACTTGGCAAAGTTCTTAAATGAGAATGCTCCCGTCTACAATAAGGGGAAAATAATAGGGTATCGTTGATAGTGTTGGATACTTGGAAACATTGAAATTTTCTATGCAAGAACTACATTCTGAATGGCTTGGACAACACAATGTACAACGTATGCAAAGAAACTTTGGGAATTCTTGGAGAAGAAATATAGAACTGAAGATACCAGAACAAAGAAGTTCATCGTCGAAAAATTTTTAAACTAAAAGATGTTAGATTCCTAAACTATCATTAGTCAAGTACAAGAATTGCATGTCTTGTTCATGACATTCATGCCGAAAACATGACTTTAAGTAAATCATTTCAATTGGCTGCAATCATCAAGAAACGTCCACCCATGTGGAAAGACTTCAAGAATTACCTCAAGCACAAGTGTGAGGAGAAGAACATTGAAGAACTCATCGTCCGGTTAAAGATTGAAGAAGAGAACCGAAAGTCAAATAAACATATTGGAAGTCATATACCACAAGTAAAAGCAAATGTGATGGAACCAAATAAAAAGAACAAAAAGAAGAAGCATTCCGTAGAATCCTTCAATTAAGGAAATAACATTAGGCAAAGAAGTTCAAGGGAAATTGATATGACTGTTGAAAAGTTGAATATCGCTCTATTGAATATCACAAACCAAAGACGCATGCCCAATCAAATATCACTGATTCTGATGCATTATCTAAAGGTATATCAGATATGAACTTGTCGGCCATTGTTTTAGAAAGCAATAACATTGGGAATCCCATGGAATTGTGGGTTGATATGGGTACAACCCGTCACATTTGTGCTAATAAAGGAATATTCTTATCATTCACTGCTACTAATGGTGATAAATTGTTCATGGGGAACTCTGGAAGTTCAAAGGTTGAAGGACAAGGCAAAGTAGTGTTGAAGATGACTTCGGGCAAGGAACATAACCTTAACAATGTACTTCACGTGCCGAAATTTCGCAAGAACTTAGTGTTGGGTTCTTTACTTAGCAAAAATGACTTCAAACTAGTCTTTGTATCGGATAAGCGTATACTTACCAAAAATAGTACGTATGTATGAAAAGGCTATGTAAACGATGGACTATTCAAGATGAATGTACTTACTGTTTTACCGAATAATTCAAAAAATAAAATATCTTCTTCTATTTATATTTTTGAGTCATCTCATTTATAGCATCATAGATTAGGACATGCAAACTTTAATTTTGTATGCAAGTTAATCAATTTAAGTTTACTACCAAATATGCATTTCAATTCAAATGGTAAATGCGAGATTTGTGTAGAGGCTAAGTTAGCTAAAATTCCGTTTAATTCAATTGAAAGAAATACAATACCTTTGGAACTTATTCATAGCGTGACTTAAAATGTGGTAAAAAGTATTTCATCACATTTTATTGATGATTGTATAAGATACTTTTATGTATACTTGTTAAAAAGCAAAAATGAAGCTTTGGAAGTGTTCAAGCATTATAAAATAAAGTTGAAAATTAACTTGGAAAATGAATAAAAATGATTCGTAGTGATTGATGTGGAGAATATGCTGCACAATTTGAAGAATTTTGTTCAAAATCTAAAATTATTTATTAAACAACAGTATCATATTCACCTCAATCTAATGGTACTGCTGAATGTAAAAATCGAACAGTTAAGGAAATGATGGATGCAATGTTAATAAGTTCGAACTTACCTCAAAATTTGTGGGGGAAGCTATACTTTATGCAAATCACATCCTTAATAAAATACTACACAAGAGTAAAATTGAAACACTTTATAAGTTATGAAAATGTTGAAAACCTTCCTACAAATACTTAAAAGTGTTAGTGTCCTTAGCAAAAGTGCATATACCTAAGCTTAAATATGTTAGGATTGGACCAAAGAAAATAGATTGCGTCTTTATTGGATATGTAAACAATATTAATGCATATCGATTTCTGGTTTATAAATTAAAAATACTTGATGTACATGAATGTACTATAATCGAATCAAAGAATGCTGCATTCTTTGAAAGCATCTTTCTTTGTAAAGAAAGAGAAGTAAGTTTACAAAAACGAAATTACGATATTGCAAATGAGAATCATCAAGTAGACAAAGAACTAAGGTGCAACAAAAGACAAAGGATCTCCATGACATTTGGCCCAAATTTTCTAACATACTTGCTAGAAAATGACTTAAAGACATTTATCGAAGCAATGTTCACTTCTGAAGCTTCTTTTTGGAAACAAGCTATTAATAATGAAATTGAATCCATTATGCAAAATCATACTTGGATATTGGTTGATCTTTCACCAGGAAATAAAACTTTAGGCAGGAAATGGATCTTCAAAATGAAATTGAAATCTGAAAGATCAATTTACAAGTACAAGACTAGATTAATAGACAAATAATATAGACAAAGAAAAGGTCTAGACTTCTTCGATACATATTCACTTGTTACAAGGATCACGTCTATTCAACTATTGATTGCAATTGTGATATTACACAATTTCGAAATATATCAAATGGATGTAAAAATGACCTTTTTAAATAGTGAATTGGAAGAAGAAATGTATATGAAACAATCTGAAGGGTTAGTGGCTCTTGAAAAGGAAAAAAAGTGTATTGTTATATTACACAATTTCGAAATATATCAAATGGATGTAAAAATGACATTTTTAAATGGTGAATTGGAAGAAGAAATATATATAGAACAACCTGAAGGGTTAGTGGCTCTCAAAAAGGAAAAAAAGTGTACAAATTTGTTAAGTCATTGTATGAAATTGAAACAAACATCGAAATAATGGCATTAGAAATTTGACAAAACTATGTTGTCGAATGACTTTAAATTTAATGAATGTGACAAATTTGTCTACACCTGAAATCACCTAATGAATATGTGATTGTGTGTTTATACGTTGATGATATGCCAATAATGGGTAACAACTCAAAAGTTATTACTACAACCAAGAAAATGTTGATAAAACATTTCGATATGACAGATATAGGAGTTGCTGATGTCATATTAAAGATTAAAATCTCAAAGACAATAAAAAGATTGTCATTATATCAATCTCATTATGTTGACACTATACTTAAGAAATTTAAGGCGTGCGACGATCATTCGGAGAAATCACCAATAGACCCGAGTCTACACTTAGCCAAAATTACTGGTTATCCCGTATCTCAATTGGGATTCTTGCATTATAGGAAGTTTAATGTATATCAGTAACTACTTACATTCAAATATAGCATATGCAGTCAACAAATTAAATATATTTACAAGTAATTAGATAATGACCATTAGAAGGCATTAAAGAGGATTTTTATATACTTAAGACATGATATACTATGGATTACATTGTTCTAGATATCCTCATTGTTAGAAGGATATACCTATGCAAATATATGACACAAAAAATTCAAAGTCTACAAGTGGTTATATTTTTACCATTAGAGGTGGAGTTGTGTCTTAGAAATCCCTAAAGCAAAGTTATATAGTTCAATCTATGATGAAATCTGAGTTTATTGCCTTTGTAATTTTCTCAAGGATATTTCATATTGGGAAAAGGTGGTACCTACTATTAACGTACATTTTGATGGTCGATCGATCATTGCTAGAGCACAAAATATTATGTATAATGGTAACTCTCAACATCTTCATCGGAGACATAATACCATTAAATAACTAATATCAAATAGTATAATTTCGGTTAACTATGTTAAATCGAAAGAAAACATAGCGAATCTTTTAAAGAAAAGATTATTGAGATATCAAATGTACTATTTTTCGAGGGAAATGGGCCCGAAACCTATTGAATAGAATTACCATAGCGGTAACCCAACCTTGTTGATTGGAGATTTCAAGATCTTGGTTTAATGGGAAAATTAAGTTATGAACGATTCGGAAATGCATTTATTCCCATTCCCATTCCCATTCACACGTTTCATTTTAACTAAATTCTAGAGGCCTTTTAAACAATTTATTGGTATGGACAACTTCCAACTGCCAAAAACAAAACTTTCAAATAAGAAAAGGCATGCGTGATACATTTTGATTTTTCAAACACGAAGAAAAGTGAAAAAATTAGAGGGAAATTGAAACATTATTCCAACCTAGAAGACTTGTGCCCAATTAATATACTTGTAGTTAGAAACTTTTAAGATGTTAAAAGAGATAAACTGTCTAGAGAACTAATAGCTTATATCATAATCTGTTGTTGACATAAAAAAATGTGTAGCCCAAATTGAATAGTACAAGGAATGAAGCCCAATTGAGAAATCCAATATGAATGCCTAAATAGGACTATCAATGAATGCAGTGGAGGCCCACGAACAAAGTAACATCATCGCCCAAACTTGCAAGAAGCCCAGAATCTGAGCGAATGGCGTGCCTTACGGTCGCCTAGACATCATCGCCCAAGTTTGCAAGATGCCTAGAATCTGAGCAAATGGAGTGCCTTACGGCCAGAGCGATGATCGCGTTCTCGCCCAAACTCTATAGTTGCCCAGGAACTGAGCGAATCTAAGGTATTATGGTTATCCAATACAGCAGTTATTGAAGCGATTATTGAGCAACCTTATCACACTCCACGATCCAAGAATCCCGATTGTAGGCAGTTAAACGACAAGAATAATAACAACAGTTAGAGACGGCTGTTCCACGACAAGTCAGCCATCATGAAGAAAATGGGTAGTTATAAAGCATCAAGCAGTTTTCAAGCAGTTTTTCACAAAAAAACTATCAAGGGAGTATAAAAAGGAAAAGAAGACATAGAAGAAAAGACCCCTAATCAAACACTCTCAACAGAGAATATGTAATTTCAATTTCTTAGTTTAAATTTAAGATATTTCTTTTAGTACTCGTGTGCTTGTGTTCCTTGGAAGTATTCTGTTTATTTCAAATTGTAATCTTCACCAATAAAGTACCCATTTTTGGGACTTTGTCTTAAGAGGTCTGTTCCTTACACTATCGTTTGAACCTTTTTTAATTGTTAGCGATAACCCGTGAGAAACAATTTGGCACGCCCGATGGGACAATTGGTGTTTGGTGTTTGAGGATACAAAAAGTGAAACACTATTCCTCATAAGAATTCTGATAAGGAACCAGCAAGTCATGGAGTAGTCCAGTCTGTGATCGAGCAATATGAGGAGCAGCAAAGTTCTCCACGAATAGAGGGATAAAGTCAAAGTAGTCACAGTCGTTACGAACCAGTGACAGAGTCGAGTCCTTGAACCATGCATGCATTGCTTGGAGAACTTACACAGGATGTCGTTGAACATGTAAATCTACGAAATGTTCATAATATGGAAAGATTGACCCAAAATGGAAATGCGCATTATGACAACATGGCCAAACAATAGAGTATATTAAACGAAATAATGAACAAGTTAGTAGGCCAAATGTATCAACCAGTTGTGCCTATTGCAAACCACTTTCAAACCAGGACGATTGTGGGACATAATTCTCCAGTCCTAAGTCCGAATCAAGGGATATAACCACTTTTCGGTCAGTCTACCTCAAACCAGGAGGGCGGTGCAGTGCCAAACTTTAATTTTGGTAATGGTACGTCAAACCTAGGGGGTAACCCAAATATAAGAGACAATATCTTGAATAATGGACAGAATACCCCACGTGTTAATGATGGAATAAATACTCAGGCTAACGATAATAATGGTCCAAACAATGGCAATTTTGTCACCAACCAAGGACCAAATGTTGGGCCTCAGGCAACTCAACCAGTCAACCAACCTGTAGGAATTCCATATGACCCCAACATCATGTTGAGAAATCAAATTATGGAAATAGTACAGGATCAAATGATTTTTGGGGTACGTTCTGTCATTAGGCCAACTTATACAAAGCCATATACTGATTGGGTAGACCAAGCATATCCATGGCCAAGAGGGTACAAAGTGCCAAAATTTTCATTATTTACTGGTTTAGGAGAAGTGTCTACTGTAGAACATATATGACGATTCACACTACAAAGTGGTGAAGTGACTGATTATCATAAAATGAGGTTGTTCCCTGGTTCATTAATTTGCCAGCCAACTCTGTTCAAACATGGCAGCAACTGGAACAATTGTTCCATGCTCAATTTTATAAGACTGAATCTGAAGTTACCTTGGTCGATTTGGGAAATCTACGTCAAATGTCAAACGAATGGGCAGAAAGTTTCCTTCAAAGGTTCAAGACAGTAAGAAGTAAATGTTTTGTGCCTTTACCCGAAAAAGAAAGGTATGAACGATTGATAAGAGAATTTCCTGATCTTTTCCAACTTAGTGCAAACGTGATTAGGTATGAACGATTGATAAGAGAAGAAGAGCAAATGAAAAATTCTAGCAAGGAGACTTACTATAGAAACCCGAATTTCGATGTTCATACTATCAATGACGAGTATTACGATCAAAGTGAAGTATGTTTGACCAAATTAAGTAAAAGAGATGCGTATGCTTGTCCTAAATTGGCCAAACCTAGAGCGTTGGGCAAAGACGACCTTATAAAATATGAAAACAAAAAGGCTAGGATGTTCTCGTTCGATGTGACCAAAGATGACCTTATATTTGACAAACTGTATAAGGATAAGTAAATAAAATTAAGCGATAAATATAAATTGCCAAGCCCTGAACAAATTAAGGGTAAAAAATATTGTAAGTGGCACAGTGCATGGTCACATTTGGCTAACAACTGCTTGGTCTTTCGTCATGTGTTACAGGATGCTATCGAATCAGAACGAATCACGTTCGAAGATAAGAAGAAGATGGCAGTGAATGAAAACCATTTCCCACAGCCACAGGGGGTGAACATGGTGACGACTGGTTTTAAAAATAAGTTGCCAATATTCAAATTGGTCATAGACGACGAAAAAGAAGACCTTGGGCCACATCCCAGCATTTTTGAATATATCAAAGGGAAGGAGCCTAGAAAGGATGAAGACGTTTTGTGTGCGAGTTGTAAAGGAGATGCAAATATGAAGAAATCAGGAATATGGCAGCATCACCATCGCCCTAATTTTATCCCAAACGCTCAGCTTGTTAGATGACGAGGTACATAATTTTATAGAGGACCGCCTTTTGAGAGGTAATTCAGGCCAATGAATAGTGGGAGGACATTTAAGCCGCAATTTCACCAACTAAATGTATGACATTCATTCCAATATAATGTAGTAAGGGTGAAACCCTTCAATGAGATGACTAGAACTCAACAAAGGCATTTTCAACGGATCTTTGAGGTGATCCATACTTTTCTGAGCGAGGTACTCTCATTTTCATCTCATTTCCTTTCCAGTATAAGGCAGGAAGGGTGATACCCTTCAATGAGATGACTAGAACCCAATAAAGGCATTTTCAACGAAATTATGGACGAATGATGAGTCAACAACAGAGATTGCCACGTCCTAAAGCGCCTAAACTACTCGAGGTGGCCAATCAAAATGTTCTTGAGGATAGTAAAGAGACTGGTACATGTAAATTAATGGAAGAACTGCCAGAAAGTTCTTCTGGAAGATCAAAGTTTGAGCGAGGTAAAAAGGATGAAGAAGATCTAGATCAGCCCCTCACTATTCAGTTCGGTACGTTACCTCCTATCATGGCTAATAACTATTTACTAGCTAATGAATTCAAAAACAAAGGAAAAGAAGAGGAAGAAATGGATGATAACAAGAGGAAGTATGTGTGCTGGAATGTGAAGAAGGCCAAATATCTAGAGGGGCATACGACAAGGAAGAGGATGATGGTATGACGGACATTGAAGAGGAAATTGATTTAGAAGCGGAGAGAAGAAAGAGGGGAGTATCGCGCAATACCCTGTTGAAGTAACTGCATCGAGAAGGTGTTCGTAAGGTAGACTTGTTGGGAGAACCATCTGGGTGTTCTTTCGATTATTATGTATTGTACGAGACACCTAAGAGAAAAAGGAGAGTACCTCATTCTAAAAAGTATGGGTCACCTCCAAGAATATTGCCTCCTCCTACAGGTTGGGTAACTAAAGAAGAAGCTCTGGAAGAAAGTAAGGAGAAAATCCAAGAAAAAGCAACTCAATGTAACATATTGCATGTTGAGTTATCACAAGGAAACAATTCAACAAAGGACAAATAGAAAGTGGAAATAGATGCTGCTGAGAAGGTTATCTTTAAGAGACTAGCCATGAAATTGACTAAGCACTTGAGGCCATTGTATGTGAATGCCTTGGTCAATGGTATACCTATGGCAAAAGTACTCATTGATAACGGAGCAGCTATAAACACCTTCCCGTCTAGAATGATGAGGAAGTTTGCAAAGACGGAAAATGATATAATTCCAACAGAAGTCATTCTCACAAGTTTCAATGGAGAAGCAACTTCGGTTAAAGGAGTTACGCCACTGGACATAACTATAGGGAAAACTACTAGGACCACAGTCTTCTTTGTAATAGATGGTCCTACTAGTTACAATGTGCTACTAGGAAGAGATTGGATCCATGGGAGTCGCTGCATACCTTCATCGCTCCACCAATACCTGGTCTTCAGGAACGACAAAGGCGAAGTAGAAGTGGTGCGGCAGATCATAGACCCTTTGTTGCAGAAACAAACCTGTCAAGGCAGTCCAAGATGGAGAAGAAACTCAAATTGTTACACAGAGTGAAGAGCCATTTTCAGTGGATGCACTCACTAAAATGTTTAGTCAAATGAGGCTAAAAATAGTGGCTCTAGAAGAGCCAATCATTGGCAAAAAGGTAATCAAGGAGTATTAAATGAGTTGTGAGTAAGAAGGGTAAATGGCTGATATTCGGGCCTTCAAAGCGAAGTTAATGGCTTTCAATAAAGAATGTAAAGACAAGACAAAAGAAGACGCAGCATTAAAAGTATTGGGAAACAAATTGGTAGTGTTTGAGTTAGAACAGAGTATTGGTCGAGAAGCCAACAAAGTGGATTGTTTAGAAGATGAAGTGCCTATAAAGGATATAGACAATGAAGAAATGAGGATCACAAAACCTGGATACGCTCAAACACAAGATCCTCTAATTAAAGTGAATATTGGCGACGAAGGGGAAGATCGCCCAACATTTGTTAGCCAGATGCTCGATGAAGATGTTAGTAATAAATTAATCGCCTTATTAAAAGGATATGAGATTGTTTTGCTTGGGAATATGAACATATGTTTGGTTTTGATAGGAATTTGGTAGAACATAGATTATCGACTAAATCAAATTTTAAGCCACACAAGCAACCTCCTAAGTGTTTTGCCCTAATGTACTTCCTGAAATTAAGAAAGAAATAGAGCGATTGTTAAAAACATGTTTTATTAGAATGGCCGATATGTCGAGTGGTTGTCTAATATCGTGCCAAAACTAAAAAGAATGGTAAGTTAAGGGTGTGCATAGATTTTAGAAACTTAAACTTAGCTACGTCCAAAGATGAATATCCATTGCCTACGATAGATTCTTTAGTAGACTCGACTGCCTAACACGTAATATATTCCTTTATGGATGGGTATTGAAGATACAGTCAAATTTATATAGTTGAAGAAGACATACACAAAACTGTCTTTAGATACCCTGGATCTTTTGAATGTTTTGAATGAGTAGTTATGCCTTTTGGCCTGAAGAACACGGGGACAACTTATCAAAGAACGATGAACTTGATTTTTTCATGACATGATAGGTAAGTTTGTTGAAGTGTATGTAGATGATATAGTGGTCAAATCCATTAAAGAAGAAGACTATTTTGAGCTACTAAGATGTTCATTTAAGCGAATGATGCAATATAAACTAAATTGAATCCTTTGAAATGTGTATTTGGTGTTAATGCGGGAAACTTCCTTGGTTTCTAGTGCACAGAAGGGGCATTGAACTTAATAAAAATAAAGCGAAAACCATTTTAGAGGCCAAACCACCTAACAACAAAAAAGAATAGCAAATGTTTCTAGGTCAAGTAAACTTTTAAAGAAGCTTTGTCTCTAATTGTGTAGGGCGAACGAAAGCTTTTTCGCCTCTTTTAAAACTGAAAAATCAGGACAAATTCATCTGGAAAGAAGAGTATCAAAAGGCTTTTGAAAGCCTAAAGACATATTTATCGAATTCACCAGTATTGGTGTCACCAATCCAAGGATAGCCAATGAAAGTGTATGTATCGGTTGAACAAGAATCGATAGCTGGGATGGTCGCACAAGAAGACACAGCCAATAAAAGTGTACATATCGGCTGAACAAGAATCGATAGTCGGAATGGTCGCGAAAAATGACCAATTTGGTGAAGAAATGACGATTTACTATTTGAGTAGATGGTTAACAAAGTGTGAATGTAATTATTCTACTATTGAAAAATTATGTCTTACTTTATATTTCACACGTACAAATTAAGGGCTTATTTACAACCCGTAACTGTTTATTTAATTTCTGAAGTAAATTTGGTTAAGTATCTGTTTTCTAGCCCTATTTTACACCAAAGGGTAGGGCTTTAGCATTTTCAGAATTTGAAATACAATACATACCCCAAAAGGCAGTAAAATATCAGGCTTTGGCTAACTTTCTGGCCAATCATCCATAACTTGACATGCCTGAAGAGATTGAATTAGAAATCAATTCATAAGAATTAAAACCTTGGATCTTATATTTCGATGGATCAAAAACCTCTAAAGGTGCAGGGGTAGGAGTAGCGTTGATAAATCTTTTAGGGATTTGTTATAAAGTCGTATTCACTTTGGATAGGATGTGTACCAACAATCAAGCCGAATACGAAGCTTTAATTGTGGGTTTAGAGTTGATGATAGATATGGAAATAAAGAATGTGATTATTAGGGACGATTCTCAATGGTAATTCACCAATTGATTGGTGATTTGACCAAGTAGAGCTTCAATGTATTAATAGGATGTATGATGACATAGCAAATGAGTTGGCCCAAATGGCCTCAGGTTATTCAAGAGCTTTAAATTAGGAATTTACTTGTGAATATGGAGTAATATTGCCCGTAGCATAAAGGAGGGCAAGCAGGATCGGAGTTCATTGCATCGAAGATGTAGATGCAATAGATTGGAGGGCAGAAATTAGAAGGTTCTTCAAAGAACCTAATAAGAAAAGTAGTAGGAAAATGAAGTTGCGTTCGTTGAATTATTCATTGATAGATGAAGATTAATTTAAGAAACGCTCAGATGGTATATTACTAAAATGTGTAAGTTTGCAAGAAGTCAGAACGATTATGGCTGAAGTGCATGAAGGGATATATGGAGCTCATCAAGCTGGTTGAAGGATGAGATGGTTGATTATTAGGAATGGATATTTTTGGGCCAAAATGGGAGAATCATGTGTTTAGTATGCGAATAGTTGTTTAGCATGCCAAATGCATGGTGCAATACAAAGAGCGCCAACAAGAGAAATGACACCCATTATTAAACATTGGCCCTTCAAGGGTTGGGCGATAGACTTGCTAGGAAAGCATTATCACCCCTCGTCTAAGCAACATACATTTATAATAGTTACAACAGAATTCTTCACATAGGAAAGATTTATCCCCCATCGTCTAAGCAACATACATTTATAATAGTTACAACAGATTTCTTCACTAAATTGGTAGAAGCGATACCTTTAAAGGAGATTACCCAGAAGAGTGTCATAGATTTTATCCGTGATCGTATTATTTATAGATTTGGAATTTCACAAACTTTGATGGTGGATCACAGAACTTCCATGAATGGAGATCAAGTAAAGGAGTTCTTGAGCGAGTTTGGGGTTAAGTTAGTAAATTCCACGCCATATTACGCTCAATCTAACCGACAGGCAGAATCTTCTAATAAGATTCTAAAAAATATCATAAGGAAAATGATAAATGAAAATGTCAGAAATTGGCAAGAATGTTTAAACAAAGCCTTATAGGCTTATAGGACGTTGCCTCGTTCAAGTACTAAAGTTAAGAGTTCTTGAGCAAGTTTGGAGTTAAGTTAGTAAACTCCACGCCGTATTACGCTCAATCTAACGGACATGCAGAATCTTCTAATAAGATTCTAAAAAATATCATAAGGAAAATGATAAATGAAAATGTCAGAAATTGGCAAGAATGTTTAAACAAAGCCTTATGGGCTTATAGGACGTTGCCTCGTTCAAGTACTAAAGTTACTCCTTTCCAACTTACTTATGGACAGGAGGTTGTTTGGCCTATGGAAAATTAACGTGCAGTCAATCAGAGTGTGTTTGCAGCATAAGTTAAGTGATGTTGAGTATGCTAAATTATTAATCCAAAACTTATTAGAGTTGGACGAATTAAAGTCGGACGTCCTAGATAGATTACAAATTCAAAAACAAAGGATGACTAAATTTTATAACAAAAAAGTTATAGCTAAATCTTTTAGCCTGGGTGAGTTAGTTTGGAAAACAATACTCCATTTGGATAGCAAAGATCCAAAGTAGGCAAGTGGTCGCCCAATTGGAAAGGGTCATATAAAGTAAACAGTGTATTGCCTAATGGAGCCTATCATTTAGAAGATTTAGATGGCACTACGCATATGAGGTTCATTAATGGCAAATACTTAAAAAAATATGTTCATTCTCTATGGGAAAGTGAACAAATAGAGGCATGAATAAATAATAGTTCTGAGCGATCATAAATAAATAATACAAGAATGAAGTACGTTCAAATAAATTCCTTTATTATCAAATACTCATTACAAATTATGAGATACAAAGTACAAGATGCTCTATAAGCTATGATTGGGAGTAGGTTGTCACCATTCTTCTGTTGATCACAAAGAAAGAGAGTGAACTGGCCTTGATCAAGCAGAGAGGCAGAGAAGCACTCTCAATGGGCAAAAATGCTGAAAAGCACTCGCAAACTGGCTTCCTAATTGCATTGCTGCAATAACAGGCAAGGAGGCTGAGATGCACTCTCAGCAAGTTAATTGGCCCGAAAGGCATTCGCAAATCGCCTTCTATCATTGAATTCCTTATGGAGAACATAAATGGAGACACTGAGAAGACCTTTATTGGCCAAAGAACATTTCCTATATCTTCCATTCCAAAAGTGATATCAAGGCATATAGTAAAATGGACAATAGATCAAACGATTCATTTCTATCGAAGAGAGACGTGATTGATCAACTATGTGAAATGACAAACAGTAGTAGCAAGTTAGTTTTTTGGAGGAAAAGAATGAAGATGAAGATGATAAGTGCAGAACACATACGCATTTATAGAGTTGTGAAGGTGAAAAGATAGAATATGAACGATCACATACATGCATCGTAACCAAAATTAAATAGCCCAAATCTCTTGGAAAAGGAGATTGAAATACCAGGGGGAAATGTACATGAGTTTTAGCATAAGGTAATTAAATGCTTAGGGGATTGACGATTGAGAAAGTCGTCAATTAATATGCAAATAAAAAAATAGTTGTTCATTAATGACAATGGCTGCCGTTATATTCAAAATTAGTAATAGCAGCTAGTACGAAATTACAAAAGTAAAGTAGATGCATCAAATATCTGAATTACAATTTACCCCAAGTAGAGCGCATTTGTTGTCTAAGCCTCTCCCATTCTTCATCTTGCTTATCAGAAGCAGTGGATAGTTCAACCATAATCCTATCGTCAACTTCCAACTTCGAGTACGCTCGAACAAGGATTTGTTTCTCTCAACCTCTTGGGAAGTATTATGCCTTTTAGCAGTCAATCTAGCCATACAGTCATCCATCCTTGCTTAAAGTGCCCTCATCTCTGCAACCAGACTCATCATCATCATCATCGAGTTTTTAACCATAACTTCAGTAGAGATCTCAAGTAATTTGCTCTTTGTCTTCTCGATCTCTTCGAGCAAAGACTCATTTTCAGCTACAGCACGAATATACTGAGTCTTCTTGACCTTCAATTCTATATTTTTGGCCAGCAAATAGTTTATCTCTGAGTGGATAATCTTCAATGTTAGCCTAAAGTCAAATGAAATTTTAAGTGAGGGAAGCTCAAGTGCTTTGGCCATTTTCTCACTTAGAAGATCAAATTTCTTCTTCTGTTTAGAAGCATTGGCCTTGTTGATACTCAGATCCATGAAAGAAACATATTCAAGCACATATTGCTTGAGTTTATTCATATTTTCCTCTGAGAAGGTGGTAGATGAAGCAGCAGGACGACTGGGCCGATGAAGAACAAGAAGCGACATTTTCTTTTATTTGTTCCCAAGAGGTAAACACATCTTGAATTGAGCGTAAAATAGCATCAGTAATCTGTAGAAGAAATGCAAGTCTTAGCAATCTCATGACAGTAAACAAAGTAAAGATGAAAGATAAAATAAAAGCTACCTCATCACTAGCTTTTGGAAATTGGGGCACCTCAATGGCAGATGCAACAACCTGTGGAGACTTCCCCATTGTCTGAACAAGTAGTAGGTCCTACCACAATAGGCAAATCCGTGGGAACCTCTACAAAATTCAAGAAGCAATGGATCAAGGGCCAAATGGTACGATCAAGGGTAAAGGCAGTAAAGTATGTGTTACCTTCTAGTTCAGCACTTGGGGGGTCAATGCCATGAGAAAGTGGTAACTCTCCAACTAGTTGTGGTGAAGACTTCGGGGCTATGGATTTCTCTTTAGGCAAAACCCCTGCATCAGATACTTGGATGAAGTAGCTTCAGTTGAAAGTAATGCAGTAGAGGCTGCTAAGATTAGAGCCTTCGAAGGGGAAGTTGAACTCTTCTTAGGAAATTCAGGTAAAATATTAACCCATGAAGGGTCATTTTTCATGAATAAGCAAACTTAAATACCTTTCTCCTGACGATGAGAGGAGCACCATCATCATCATTATCAATGAGCAAGACTGGTGATGATGAGGCTAGCCATTTACGACTGGAGGCACCCTTGGCTGCACTAGCACGAACAGGAGGAGAAGCAGATAGAATGGGAAGATGTTTAGTGCGAGTAGGTGAAGAGAGACCCCTGATGGACACATGAGGAGCAAGAATGGGAGAAGTAGAGGAAATCCTTGGCCGATCCAGCAGGTGGAAGGCACGGTTGGCATCAGTTGTGAAGAGTTTATGTTTCACAGATGGCCAAAGTTGGTCAAAAAGAGGTGAGTGACAAAACTAGGATTGAAAGGAACCAAGGAGAAACCTTTGGTCAAAAGGTTATTACGGGCATCAATGGCTTGTGCATCTGTTTTATTTATGACATGAAAACGGTCTATCAAACTCTTAGAAAAACAAAGAGGAACATGCCATGTCTGGCTAAAACCAAGTTGACGAGCAAAAAATTGGGGATCATATATCTCGACCCCAGCTTTAGCGTTAGTTCCAGTTACGATATCATGGAACAGCTATCTCCTAGTCAAAAATTGAGCCTAAATTGGCAAGTACGTGCCCGCCTCATCCATGATAGAGGGAGGTCGCACATAAATAGGAATTTGGTGGGCAGAAAAAGGAAAAAATGAAGAAGTTGAATTCAAATTGTAAAAGAATGTGAAGACGTCTCTAATGGACATATCAACAGGGCTCAATTGATAGATAAATAGCCCATAACAAGTGACCGATCGTGGAGGTGATGGTGGAGCACCAAGTTGTGGAAAGTATGCCCTCAATCACAATTGAGCGAGCCAAAAGGCCCATTGCCAACGGGAGATGCACCAGTTCTCAACTGAAATTGGAGGGAAGCCATGCTTCTATAAAAGACAGCTAAGAATAACGAACAAAGATTCAAGGATCTACCACGTGCCAACTCATGCGCTATGGGTAAATAACTCACCAAAGGTTTCATGCTAGGCATGCAAAGAACATATTTACAAAGCCAGAGTTGAAGGAAGGCTACACGCTCAGCATGAGTAGACTCAGAATTGAAAAAAGTATAAAGGCTTTGCATGCTTGAGTAAGATTCAGCGATTTTCTTGTCAAACTTTGGGACAACAATGGAAATCAAAATACCAGGAAAGATGGTATCGCCCAAGGGCGGAAGATTCACTAGGGCTCCAACACCCTTAAAGTAATAGAAATTGGGCCAAGAGGAAAAATAAAAGTGTTATATTCAAAAGACCAGAAACTCAGGGCGATTGGAAAAAGCATTGGGTCATAAGTTGGGGGGAAAAGGGTAATTTCTAATAGGTCCAAAATCTTAGCACGATTAAAAATTGCTTTGGGACCATGATTTACCATACGTGCATGCCATCTACGAAAATTAGGATTAGTTTTTGGCCAAGTACGAATACCTTTATCGCGAATTGGTTTCAATGGCAGGGAGTTCAGAAAATGAGGGTCTTCGGTGCAAAGGAATAGTTGACCTACCGCCGCTCATCTGACACCTTCAGCATCATTGAATGATGGGCATAGACAGAATTCGTGGAGGTCAGCGTTGGCTTGTACAAGGAAGTTTGAATTTATATACAGTCTAGTAAGAAGATTTTGGAAGTCTTCTAAACTGAAGGAATCATCGGAATAAGTTTGTGCAGTCGCCATTTGATGCAAAGTAAAGACGTTGTGAAGGGTTCTTGAGAAGCGTAGTGACGAAGCAAGACAATGAACAGTGACCTTTATAGAACGCACAATATAAAGACGTGAAGGTAATAACGCAATAAAGTGGCGTGTCTTTTGGGTTTTTAAGGATTTATAACGTTGCATCTTTTCAGGCTATAGAAGGAAATAATGATTGAAATGGAAATTTCAAATATTGCCGGAAAATACAAATGAAGAATATGGCAAAGATTAATAATTGATATTAATTCTGCCATATTGGAGGGTAATTGTTGACATATAAAAAGTGTAGCCCAAATTGAATAGTCCAAAGAATGGAGCCCAATTGGGAAATCCAGGATGAAGGCCCAAATAAGACCATTGATGAATGCAGTGGAGGCCCACGAACAAAGTAACATCATCGCCCAAGCTTGTAAGAAGCCCAGAATCTGAGCGAATGGAGTGACTTACGGTCGCCCAGAGCGATGATCCCGTTCTCGTCCAAACCCTCTAGTCGCCAAGGAACTGAGCGAATCTAAGGTATTATGGTTATCCAATATAGCAGTTATTGAAGCGATTATTGAGCAATCTTATCACACCCCACGATCTAAGAATCCCGATTGTAGGCAGTTAAACGATAAAAGTAATGGCAATAGTTAGAGACGGCAATTCCACGACAATCAGCCATCATGAAGAAAGTTGGTAGTTATAGAGCATCAAGCAGTTTCCAAACAGTTTTTCACAAAAAAAACTATCAAGGGAGTATAAAAAGGAAAAGAAGAAATAGAAGAAAAGACCCTAGTTAAACACTCTCAATAGAGAATATTTAATTTCAATTTCTTAGTTTAAATTTAAAATATCTCTTTTAGTACTCGTGTGTTTGCGTCCCTTAGAGGTATTCTATTTATTTCAAATTGTAATCTTCACCAATAAAGCACCCTTTTTTGGGACTTTGTCTTAAGAGGTCTGTTCCTTACACAATCGTTTGAACCATTTTTTAATTATTTAGTGATAATTCGGGCGAAACATGTGTAATTTGAGTTTACTCAAAAATTTATAAGTTGCTTTATTTATAGATAGTAGTCAAAGTTAAACATGCATTGTACGTTATTCTAAAATAATTTATAAGTGTTGTAAAAATAATATTTGATACCAATTTGTTGGGAGGATTTGATGAATTTCAAATGAACTAAAGAAAATAAAATTTATGATAGAAATTTAATAGAAAAAAATTGTAGTATCAAAATTCAACTTGATTATGAATACTACAAATGGGCAATTTTTTTATACTACATTTTGGTACATAAAAATCAATTGCTAATATATGAATTTAAACACAATTAAAATTCCTAGATACATTAATGGAAGTAAATTCATCTATAATCAGAAATGATCTAATGAGCACCGGTGCTCATCTTATCCTAAGCACCGATGAGTTGGCACATTAATTCATTGGTGGATAAAGATTTTGTGAGTTCCAATCCACCAATGAATTAATGTGCCAACTCATCGGTGCTTAGGATAAGATGAGCACCGGTGCTCATTAGATCATTTCTGCATCTATAATAACTCTAAATTCATATAAGTCTAGATTCATTGAATCTAGATTAATGTGAATGTTAACTAATTGAGAGTGAATAACACGGAATTCAAACATGACAAGGATTTTGTAATATTTATTATATATTGAAAAATGAAAAGTAAGATATTATTTAAATAATTAAATTGTAGTAGAATTAAAATCGTCCAAAAAATTATTCTCAGTTAATATGATATTTAATATATAATTTCACTCAGTTTTGTTTGAATTGAATATATAAAGTCTTATTTGAATTAAATTTATGAGGATAAAAATGTACTACAAGTGAATAATGATTGAGATATCTCAATCAAAGAGTCAATTTATTCTATTGTTTTTGGTCTACCCCATTGCTTTTGGTGCTTGAATAGTTAATTTTTGAGAGTTGGAAAAGGAAGTTCATTATTGGTGCGGGGATCTGACCTCTACATTATTGGAGAATAAGAATCACTTGTATTGCGACACCCATTTTATTTGTGTGGTAAAAAAGACATAAGAATTGCTTCATTAATTAATTGAGGACTTTTATTGCCAAGACAAACAAGTTGCCACTTCTAGAGTGAAAAATAAATTGAATTTTTTTTGACAAATATATGTCCTTCTCTTCAAAAGTGTTACCAAATTTTCCTTCTTTATTTTTACACGGTTTCCAAATATCTAAGCTTTTAGCAAGGATTTTTAACCCATTAAGACACCTCCCTTTTTGCACAAATTTCAATCATCCAAGGTATTTTAATCAAATGACAATGTTTATCAACACACCTGCAATGTGTTGACCCAACTTTCTATTCGAATCCCCATTTTTAATGATTTGACTCTCAGAGGAAGCTGTTGTTACCTCAGTTACATATTGGTTAATGCAAATACGAGCTTTAGCCGAGACCGGTTTAGTATAAACAAAATTAAGCTTGCCTGAGCTGGGGCATTTCTTTGACGGGTTTCTCATATGAAGTACTAAATTAAGTTTTTAAGTACCTACAAGTTAGTAAAAATAATACATTCAAAGAATTAAAATGAGATATCGGGAGACCCATTGAACCTGATTAGGGGATGACAACTCTGAGTTAGGTAGCACAAACATGCATAATTCTCTGTAGAAGACTCTGGACTTGGATTCGTAAAATGCGATGGACGGTTGACTCTATAAGATTTCTATTGGTATATTATATGTTATGTGGAGATCTTTCTATCAATCTTAGCATTCGAATTTCTCCACGTATTCTTTGTGTTAGTACTTTTAGGATGACCCTAAATTGTCCAAGGTTGGTGACATGATCATGATTAACAGTGGTTTATGCATATGCTAACCTAAATATGTAGTGTGGAGATGAGAAGAGTTGAATGTTAGAATAGGCAAGGATAAATATAAGTAACGGTTCAACTACATTGCAAAAGATTTGTATTATTATAACATCCTCTTATGTGATTATATGAAATGTATTCTTGTTACATATACATGAAATATAATACTACTGTTTAATATTTATATATGATTGGAGTATTCAAAATAAGATGTTAAAAATGTATATTGATTTTCAATAGAATACTGTCATATGTCAATTTGATTCATACCTTGAGCATGAGATATACTGTGACATCCATGTGCACATGCATACACACGCATGGGCGTGAGAGAACTAACTATGCATAACTTGTAAAGGAAGGATAACCTAGATAAAGAAGGATGCTTATGAATACTCAAATATGATATTCGCAATGAGATCATAACAATAAAGAAAATGGAATCGCCTTATCGGATTATCGTGCTTTTATTTGTGTTCGGATAGATATACTTGTTGAGGCTCCTGAATGTCACTTTGGGTCGCCAAGGACAGGGTATTGGGGGTCTGTTGACGATATATGAGCTGTGACAGGAGGTTCTCTAGTGGGTTGGGGACTACGAATCATCTAAGGTATTTTAATCAAATGAGGCACAGTGACGAAAGATTATTGTTTATGTAGACCTTCTAATCTTTCTCTTCAACTATTCCTACGAAAATTTTTATGAAGGCAGTATAATCAATTTAAATGATTGCGTGATCCCTGATTGAGCCATATTAAAATCTTCATTTTTATTTTTCTACTCATTTTCAACCACACATTCTTCAATAAAATAATATTTTCCATCACATCAATAACTTTTCCTTATTTTTCAACCACACATTCTCCATCAATCTACTATTTCAAAATATATTCTTTCAAAATAATGTGGCTCAAATACACCCTTAATAAAATTTGAGAGAACCACTAACCTTCAAAAGCATACTTGTAACGTACCATAATTTTTAATTTTGCTACACTTACACCATGATTAACAGTTTTGTTTATACTCTTTAACACGACACACAATTTTACTATTGATTTTCACAACACATTCAAATTAATGGACTCGATTTTGATACCTCAAAGGGTGTCAAGCTAGTTGTAGCTTAATTCCATATTTTTTTTCTGCGATTTTAGGTTTTTTTTTTTTTTGGTATTTTTCTGAAGTTTTTATAAGGTTTTATTGAATTTTTATTATTAAGTTATATGAATATAACTATTATGACATAAAAAATGAATAAATTACAATATAGGATTTTCTTTTGTACTCGAATTCAAATCATTAGTCCGGGGTCTCTGCCTTTGTCACCTTACCAGCTTGCTAACTCTATTGTTTAAAATATAAATAAGAACTTTAAATTGCACCGATGCCTTCGAAAAACCTAAATATTAATAAGTGCTTGATGCTTTCAATTTCTTCCTTCATTCTGCAAAATAATGTTCATTGGACAGACTCAAGGACAGAGATGGGAGTGAGAGGGTGGTGGGACAGATAATGATTAGGTGTTGTGTTTTTTTTTTTCTAACTGTCTAATCATATATCGACACATATCCCTCTTATTTTTGAACATGTCATTAAACCTGTTTGTGCAGCATGCTTGCATTCTACAACCCCCAAACAAGTTGCTCGACCAATTTAAATAAGTTATGCATTGACACAGATGTCAACACACTTGCAATGTGTTGACCCCACTTTCTTTTTCGAATCCCCATTTTTTATGAGTTGATTCTCGGAAGCTGTAATTTTTAGAATATTATACAAATTTTAGCTGTAACTTTTAGCGTATTATACAAATTTTAGCAAGTTGTTACCTCAGTTGACACCCTATTATTGGTTAATGCAAATACAAGCTTTAGTTGAGATCAATTTAGCATAAACACACGAGATTCTATGAAAATGTTAAAGTTAAGCGTGTTTGAGTTGGGGCATTTCTTCGATAGGTGTCCCCTATGAAGTTGTTCTAAACTAAGTTTTGAATACCTACAAGTTAGTAAATAGAGTAAAAATAATCCATGCACTGTAAGCTACATTCGAAGATTTAAAATGAGATATTGGAAGACCAATTGACCTCAATTAGTGGATGACGTCTCTGTGTTAGGTAGCACAAACCAAACAGAAACATGCATACTTCTTCGTAGAAAACTCTGGACTTAGTTTCATAAAATTTAATGGACAGCTGATTCTATAAGATTTCTAATGGTATATTATATGCTCTGTGGAGATCTCTCTATCAATTTTAGCATTCAAATTTCTCCACGTGTTCTTCGTGTTAGGTCCCTAGTGTCACTGCCACCACCCTATGTCATCCATGAACCCTATTTTTAGTATTTTTAGCCCCTAGATGACCCTAAATTGTCCAAGTTATAAGGTGACATAGTAATGATTAACACATAGACAAGTGGTTTATGCAAATGCTGACCTAGATATGAAGTGTTGAGATGCGAAGAGTTGAACGTTAGAATAGACAAGGACAAATATAAGTAACGGCTCGACTACGTTGCAAAAGACTTGTATTATTATAAGGTCCTCTTATGTGATTACATGAAATGTAGTCTTGTTGCTATGTACATGAAATGTGGTATTTGTTATGTCTGCTACCAAGGCTCCTAGTGGAAGCCACTCCGCAGTCCACGTGGAGACATTGAGTCAAATATGAAAAAATCAACAAAGAAGAAACTGATCTCATTGTTCCGAAGCTCTTGCATGGCTCAAGCCCTATCTCTACCTGAAACTCTTTTAGGCTGAAGCACCCTCCCCGTCCAAAGCTCTCTTTTAGGCTGAAACACTTGCTGTCTTTGAAAGGATCTGTGATAATCTCTAGGAATGATTGAGATAATGTTTATATTAATGAATGTCAGGATTGTCAACCTAGAATGTAGGGCTTTCGACCCGTTGTCAATATATTAAATGTATGGCAGATGAAGTGATGTGAGGCTTCGGCCTGAGAGATAAGGCCACGTGATTATGATACAACAGCTATCACGTCGGCCAGAATTTTATAAATCAGCAACTCTTGCAATTCATTAAGGATGGTGCAACTCTTTACACTTGAAAAACACACTCGATTTTCTCTCTTGCTCATTCCATATTTATTTTCTTGAGTTCAGTTGATTTTTGCTTTGATGGAGTTGTTGATGACTATTTGTTTAATAATTATTATCGGTGCTTGAACATTTTTGTTTCATATCGTAAAGTATTTCCCACGTCTATAGACGCCATCTTTTTCATTTGAATCTCCAGTCAAAACATGTCGAAATTGCATGCATGGACGAGAATGAGCCCGACCTGTTTTGTCCACATGACCATTACAAAAAATGGGGTCAACAAATTGGTGTCGTATGTGGGAAAATTGCACATTCAAAACGAAAATCCTATGGAAAAAGTCAGTAGGATGAGTTCTAACAATGAAGAGGCAGTGCCTCAAAGAGTTAAGGAGTACTTTGAAGAAGGAAAACCCTCCCATGCTAATCTAGCAACTCGCTATCTACTTCACCAGCAACACAGTCGAGGTGGGTCTAGAATAGCCGCCGACTCACCAGGGAGGTGGCCAACATGGCAGCAAACATGAGAGATATAACCCAACAAAATATTGTCATACATGAGTTGTTAAGGAATATGCAAAGCCAGGGAGGATACGAAGTCCTCCCGTACACAGCTTAAAGAAATGTTTTCTTTCAAGACCTCCTAAGGAAAGTATTACCATGGCAAAGAGGAGGTCTAAAGCCAAATAGCTTATTACCAACACAACGTGAGAGATGAAGTTCATTAGGAAAGGGAAGTTGGGGTTGATACATCCACCAACTATGCCATGAACCAACCCAATGAAGTCCCATTCAACTTTCTTCCAAATTATGAACTAGAGGATATGCCTCAGAGATCTATAAGTGTCTTTGATAGGTTAAGCCCATGAGGGTCTAAAGATAGGCAAGCTCAACCTCCTATTGCACCTAGAAATAGCCAGTAGGGACTACATCGGTTCAAAAGGCAAAATGCACCTATCCATGGCAACCTGTCCCAAAATCCTCTACATAGGAATAGGCATCAGAGTAGGGCGGAATAGACCAGAAATCAAGCAGGGCCGACCCAACAACTTCGTAAACCACATTTCATGGAAGATGAAGATTCTGATGAATCACAGAGGTCTTGTGACCTCAACGATGACGATAATTTGCCATTATCCCAGGGGATTAGGGATGCTCATGTCCCAAGCCAATTTGTGCTTCCAAAGATTCCTAATTATGATGGAAGATGTGATCTTGTTAGGCACCTTAACTGCTTTAAAACCCACATAAACCTAAGGGGTTCCACTTCTGCTATAAAATGTAGAGCTTTCTACTTAACCTTAAGTAGGATAGCTGAAGTATAGTACACTAAACTTTCAGAAGTAAGTATCAAATGTTGGCTAGATTTCAAGAAAGCTTTTCTTAAGCGTTTTGCAACTAGCAAAGAAGGGAGGCAATAGCAAGAAGAGTCATTGAAGAGTTTTTTTTTTAATCTTGCATCACTGATTAAATGACCTATTATGTACAAGTAGATAGGGAGGCCTAGTCAGTACTAAGAGGAGCGCTGGATACGAGTTCTCTATTTTGGAGGGACTTACAAAACAAAGTTCCCACCAATTATGACGCCCATCTGGAGATGATAAGGAACAAGATCATCAGTGAAGAATTGAAGGATCATCACAATAAGGCCACCAGGGAATTCTCGCCTCCCCCAAAGGTAACAAGAAAGAGTCCCACCTCCCACTTGATAGAACTTGAGGTCGAACAGTCAACCATCCTAAACCCAGAGCAACAATTGGCTGCAGCAATACTGAATGCAGTATCGGCCTTGACTTATGAGGAAGTCAATCCCACTGTTGAGGCACGCTGAGAAAGGTCCAGTCAACAGTTTTCCCAAAGGGAAAGGGGGTGTTGGGGGGGAGGGGGAAGTTCTGAACCTAGAAATAGGGATGAGATAACCGTCTACTATACCTACCATCACTCCTACAGCCATATTACAGGCAATCAAGTAATCAAAGAAGAAACAGGCACCTACAAAGAGATACAGCTCCGAGGCAAGATTGACAACCCAAAAGAGTCGAGGCCAGACGTCCTATTCGAGATGACGCTCCCGAAGACGAGAAAATGAAGGAGAGAGGCCTAGGAAAAACCAAAGGTAGTGGAGGAGCCCTCCAACTAACGCTGGTCATGAGCCTATTCGAGAGATTAACATAGTCTTTGGAGGTCCATATGTCTGAGGGAAGACTTGAAATGTGTAAAGAAATTATACAAGGAAAGCCAGGGATCTACCAATGACGAGCTTCCTAGTCAACAACAGCCGACCCTGAGCTGGGAGAAAGGGTTTAACCATTACTTTTACACAAGACGATGCAGTTGACTTGCATTATGCACATTTCAATGCCCTAGTAGTAAGGGTCGTTGTAGCATGAAATGGCATCAAGAGAATGTTGGTGGATAATGGAAATTCGATCAACATCATATTTGGAACGATCTTTGACAAAATGGAAGTGGACCATGAGTTAACTCCTATAAGCTCTCATTTGTATGCCTTTACTGGTGATAGCATTATCCCTAAAGGAAATATTACTCTAGTAAGGAAATAGGGACAACCCCATTTACTGCTCAGCATTTAATGGAGTTCTTGGTAGTAGACAACTGTTCTTCCTACCATGGGATGCTGGGAAGACCAGCATTGAAGGAATTATAGGCTGTTACGTCCATGCTCTACTTGTGTATAAATTTCCCAATGGAAAACGGTATTGCCATCGTCAGAGGCGATCAAATGAATGCAAGATAATACAATTTGAACTCCCTTGGGAAAGGTGAACCAAGAGACGTCAATGTAATTCTAATGGGCATTGACATAAACGATGTCCCCAAACATGGGCAAAACCTTGACCAAGGGAAAAACGTCGAAATGATATACGCATATGAAGAAAAGGCTATCTTTGAAGTGCAATCAGGCTATAAAGAAAGGAGAGTTGCTGAAGAAGTGGCCAAATTTGATTAACTGGATCCTCACATCATCGATTGCGAGCCTCAAACAGCCATGTAGAAGAACTAAATAGCTTCACAGTGGATCCTCAAGACCCTCCAAAACCTTGCAGCTTGGAAAAGATTTGTCAATGGAGGCTAAGGAAAAGCTGAAATGTTTCTTGTGTAAAAATCTGGATATCTTTGCTTGGGAATATGAGGATTAACATTGACCCAAAGGTTAGTTGTCACCAATTGAAGATTGATCCTAAAGCTACCCCTCAGCAACAAAAAAGGAAAGCCCTCAACCCAGAAATATATGAGACCTTGAAGGATGAAGTGAAGAAGTTGATTGACAATCGTTTCATTTGAGAATCAACTTATCCGAGGTGGGTGTCAAACCTTGTCCTTTTTTAGAAACACAGTGGTAAGTGGAGGGTATGAGTAGATTTGTCCAATCTTTATCAAACTCGCCCAGATTTACAGTTTTCCATTTACACGAATAGATTAACTTGTTGATTCTATTGCTGAACACGAACTTTTGAGTTTCATGGATGCCTACTCAGGCTATAATAAGATCCCAATGCACCTAGTGGATGAAGAGCATGCATTCTTCATAACGGATAGAGGTCTCCATTGCTATAAGTTGATGCCCTTTAGGTTTGAAAAACGTCAGGGACACTTATTAGAGAATTGTTAACAAGATATTTGTAGAGTTCATAGGAAAGGCAATGGAGGTATACATGGATAATATACTGGTGAAAATCTTGAAAGAAGAGGATCATATCAAGCACCTTGACGAACTGTTTCGAATACTACGAAGGTATATGATGAGATTTAACCTCCTCAAATGCGCATTGGGAGTTACCTTAGGGAAAGTTTTGGGCTATATGGTCAATCAAAGAGGTATTGAAGCCAATTTTGAAAAGATCAAAGTTTAGATTAAAATAAGGTTACCTCAAAAGAACATGGAGGTATAAAGTCTCACTAGACGCATAGTAGCCTTGAGTCGCTTCATCTCAAAGGCAACATATAAGTGCTTCCCTTCCTCCAAGGTTCTAAAGGAGGAATTAAATTCCAATGGATGGAAGAGTGCGAAGTATCTTCACAAGAGCTGAAAAACACTTAGGACAGGATCCTCTCCTATCAGTTTGGTGCTTATAATGGAGGAAGATGGTCACCAACTATCTGCTTATTATGTGAGAAAAGCACTTCTCCTAGCTGAGACCCGCTATCCAGACATGGAGAAGCTGGCTCTTTCTCTCGAGATTGCTTCCCAAAAGTTGAGACCTTACTTCCAAGCACATACTATACAAGTGCTATCTAAATTCTCACTCAAGCAAGTGCTACAAAAGCCTGATGCTTCAGGAAGAATGATGAAATAGGCTGTAGAACTTAGTGAGTTCGATATTGTATTTAAGACAAGGGTTACTGTTAAAGGGCAAGCTTTAATAGATTTTGTGGCGGAGTTCACCCATATTCTAGAAATGGAATAGGAGATGGAACATAATGAACCTCCTACATGGAACCTATTTGTTGATGGCTTTCTAGAAGACACTGGATCTAGGTTGAAGTGGTCTTGGTCAGTCCAGATGGACAAGTTCAATTGTGCTGTGAGGTTCAGTTTCAAGGTTACCAACAATACAGTAGAGTATGAAGCCCTTCCAGCTGGCCTTAGATTGGCCAAGAAAATGCAAGTGAAGATGCTAGTTATCAACCTTCACAACCTTCATCATTGGAGGATTCAAGCGACGTTCTGGTTCTCTTAATGTCTTTGCTCCATCTTTGAGCAACGTCCTATGTATGGACATGGAAGGGCTTATCCCCTTGATGTCGGCTATGGTCCAACCAATACTATTTTGTGTTCCTTGACCACACAGATAAGCCTATATCCTTGAACTGTTGTGAGATTATTTGCAATGATCACAGGTAGTGTTTCGCCCTCTCCAAATATACACACTTCAAATGCTCGGGGAGAGGCTTTAGTTCTAAAGTTGGGGCCTGCATCACCGAAGGTAAAAGTT
>OU503055.2:9822658-9849285 GCA_912172775.2 Fraxinus pennsylvanica
TCTTATTCGATTTTTCGGTTCTTGGTCGAGAACCGAGAACCGAACCAAATCATTCGGTTCTTAATTCGGATACCCGTTCGGGTATTTCATTCTGAAAAATCCGCTCGATTCGGTTCGATTCGGACATTTTGCCCAGCCCTAAAGTTGGCTATTGCGGTATTTTATGAATCATTTAATCACTAATAGTTTTATCATTATCGCGTTGTTAGAAAAATTAGGATGCGTTTGATTGCAAGAATGAAAATTGCATGAAAAGAAAATATTTTCTAGTTAATTCAATTGCCTAGAAATTATTTGCATGGAAATTGTTAATTACATGTGTTTGATTAACTTAATTTTCAACCTACAAAATGTTGTAATTTTTCATTTTTTGGTGTTTGATAACCATTACTTTCCATGAAAATAGTTATTTCTTCCAACTGGACAAAATTTCTTAATCGAACCGAATTGAACCGAACCGGATCTGAACCAGGTGGTTTTTCTTAAATTAAATATCCGTACAGATATCTAAATCAAAAATCGACGGGTTTGGTTCGATTCTCGGTTCTAGACTTAGAATCGACTTAGAATCGAATAACCGAATCTTCCTAATTTTTTTATCTTAAATAAGTCAAATTATTTTATTTTTTTTAATTGAATTTGCTAACTAATTAATTTAGCTCAAACCTAAAAAAATGATTTTACTATTTTCAATTTTCAGCCAGTCCAATTTAATCAAATTGATCTAAATTTTACCAAAATCTCTTATTCTACCGTAATATCGTTTTTGCCGTTCTATTATTGTGAACTCACTATCTTCATCTTCTTGTGATTTTAACTGTCATATCTATAAAGAACTTAACAAAGAAATGTGCAAAAGATATCACTAGATTGAATTACGTTATTTTGTAAGAGTTAAGATTGAACTTGTTATAGTAGAATCAATGTAGCGTTGTTGTAGATATAAAAAATTAATTATTGTACGGAACTTGGGAATCGAACCGAACGGAACCGAACCCGAACGATTCCATAATTAAATTTGGACCCGACAGTTCCATTTACTAAATATCCGAAAATTTCAGTTCGGTTCTCTTCAGAATTGAATCGAACCGGACCATATCGAGCCCTAGTTTCCATGGAAATTGTCACTTTTCCATGAAAATTAGTCAATCAATTTTTAGAAGTACTAAACCATGGTGTCTTCACAATTAAATAATATTGCATGCATACAAGTTAAATATTTCATTGGCAATAGAATTTTATACCATATCACGACTTACTCACTGAACTTCATCGAATGTCCTGTTGGCCATTGAACTTTGCTCCGTCCATCTCCATCACTCACCCAATGGCAATCGTTAATAAACATGCTTATGTGGACGACAAAAGCCCAACTGGTCGGTTAAATCTTTCGAAGTGGTGAGTCAAGTACCAACACAACTTCTACGTCAGCAAAATTTTATCCAAACAAGTTTTGACCACACACGACTTCACCTTCATTTTACACAACTTAACATTTAATTGGCCTCCAACTTATCCCAATCGTGCAAGTCAGATGAATATTCTCTCCCAACCTAAATTGCAAAAAACCTTATGCAGCATCTTCCCCAAATCATTTGATCCCCAACTTCACTTCAAGAACCCTAATACCCCTGAAATCGATGATTCATGAATGATGTGAAAAAACATTCGACCATTGCTCTCAGTTATGATGCCCAACTTCACTTAAGAACCGTAGCCCCCAAATATCGAGTTGCGAAGTATTTGAAAAAGCACTCCGTTATTGTGCTACATTTTCGAAGTTGTGCGCGTGGAAGTATCAAATGAAGGTAATTTCACAATGTTGGTGGGCTTATTTGACCGATTTAATATCTGCCTCTATTTTTGAATGTTGAGATACATAACTCATTTTTATGATGCTCCTTATCTTTATTGCTTGCTTTCTCAATGGGAATTGGTGTGCTTAGGTTCTGGGACCATTCAAATGAAAAAAAATCAGTTTATGTATTTTTTTTTATCATGTTTGTACGCGAACTTGGGAAAAGGATCAGCGTGGAAATCGCGAAATTAGTCTGAAACGCCAGGAAAGCCCAAATTCAGGTTGTAGATGATAAAATCCTGACCCGAGCCTCACGAACCAAGAACCTAAAGTATATTAAATCATAGACCCGTTGATGTGCATAAACAAGAACCATGATTTTGCAAACTCCACAAAAGGTGTCTAATCCTTTGATAAGTTTTAAGGGTTGAACGCCACAAATATAAAAATATATTTGACAAGTTCGGTAAGTCATTCAAGAACTAAGGGAGAGAAAAATCTTGTTAATTTGTTATCAAAAATCTTAATCTTACAATGAAATAAAGATCATATTTATATGAAAACTAAAAAAAAAACCCTAATTGTACGAAAATATAATACTAATATTGTAAAAGATGCTAAAAATATGGAATTCTAATTAAACTAGGAAACTGCCAAAAATTGCCAAATTCCCGTCCGACTTTATGCCATGTTTGTGTGTGACCGAAAACCCAAAAGTACCATGCGCCCATGTAGACTTGTGTAGAATTTCGTGACAATTCCAGAATGTACTCATGGATGAAAATCTGACACCCGATCTGAAAGTTATGCCCATTTTAATCCACTCTACTCGTTTTCTTTCCAAATATCTTCCAAACCTTGAATCCAACTCGTTTCGGCTCCTGAGCCGTTTACGAAAATTGAACATTGGCTTGTCAACTTCTTCAATTTGGACTCCAAAATTTGACCAAGTGATTGCCTATCTCGAACCATATCATCCCCTCTCTCTTCGAAAGGATTCGTCATCGAATTCGTGTATTGTGATCGCGTAGGGGATAACCAGCCTGCTACACAACTCATCACTGCACCACCTGGATGAAATGGAAATTTTTTTCTTCCATGGCATAGGATCAATATATAGTACCCATCCATTTTGTAGGTATGGATGTATTACAGCACAAACATAATCACCCATAGATGTTGTATGAACTCCCATGTACAATGATCGACCTGAAAGAAATAATTAAGCAAAACACGGTTGAATTTGTTAGCTTCCCCCTCAATGAGATATGGGTCCTTCGTACTCATAATGCATCATCTCCACCATATCATGCTTAACAATGGAATTCTGCTCTTCATTCCCCCACAACATTTTCAACCATTTACTCAACACATTCTGCCATTATTTGCTCACTCTCTTGCTGAACCATCTCTAAAATTTTTGTATCAATCTGCTCGTGCTCTAGCTCATTAATTGGTTCACTCTCCCCAATATCAACTGCATTTTTCAATCCACCATCCTCCATCTCAACTTCCTTATTTTGGACTCCTCCTACAATTCAACTTTGGTATTCTCCTTAGGTGTGGTCATCTCACTCTCTTGCTTTTCCCATTCTATCTCACCTCTCACCTTTCATTGATCTGCAAAAGATTGTTCTACTGTCAACCCAGCCAGAGTGATTTTTACCCCGTCCTGAAGAAATCTATACCCGTTCCTCTCCATATCATGAATAGCCTTCCTTTCATACCTCCAAGGTCTCCCAAACAAGATATGAAAAGATTTTAATAGAACTACATCCCACCCAACTTTATCATTATATCTCCCAATGGTGACATTCAATAAAACCCGCTTGGTCACATCTACCTTCCCACATTTCAACCAAGTCATCCTATAAGGCCTAGGGCGTTGTTGCAAACGTAATCCCAATTTTTCCACCATCGTGATACTAGCCAAGTCTGATAAGTACTATTTATCAATAGTCAGATTGCATACCGTACAACCCACAAAACACCAAGTTTGAAAAATAAATTTTCAATCATCATACATCCTTTACGTAGGCATAATCAAGAAGACTCAAAAAAAGAATTAAACAATTGGATGAGTGATATTTAAATTCAAGAAAGAGGTTCTTGAATTTTTGGATTGGAATGAATATAAACAGATTTTGGATAGATAATATGGTAGTGTCAACTTTCCAAATAAATCAAGTAAAAAATTTTTTTTTATAGTGACGATGTGAACAATGAACATTTTTTTTTGTAAACTCAAAAATTGACTACGATATCAATGAAACAAACGGAAGTTGATTTGGATGCTAGATTAGCTCCAAAAATAACTTTGACTCTTTTTTTTTTGGAATTTTTTAGATTAAACGCTCAAAATTTACGACGGACGCGAAGAACAAAAACAAAAGACTCAAAAGAACAAAAATGATAGAACCTGAATATGGAGCTCAAGCTCTAATACCAAATGACGCGAACCCGGGAATGGGATCAGCGTGGAAATCGCGGAATTAGTCTGAAACGTCGAGAAGATCCAAATTCAGGTTGTAGACGTTAGAATCCTGACCCGAGCCTCATGAACCAAGAACTAAGGTATATTAAACCCCGTTGATGTGCAGAAACAAGAACCATGATTTTCCGAACGCCACAAAGGGTGCCTCATCATTTGATATTCTAAGAGTTGAACACCACAAATATAAAAATATATTTGATAAGTTCAGTAGTTCATTCAAGAACTAAAGGAGAGAAAAATCTTGTTAATTCATTATCAAAAATCTTAATATTACAATGAAATATAGATCCTATTTATATGAAACCTAAAAAAACTCTATTTACACGAAAATATAATTCTAATATTGTAAAAGATGCTAAAAATATGGAATTCTAATTAAACTAGGAAACTGCCAAAAATTGCCAAATCCGCGTCCAAATTCATGCCACGTTTTTGTGCGACCAAAAACCCAAAAGTACCATACGCCTACGTAGACTTGTGCAAAATTTCATGACGATTTCGGAATGTACTCATGGGCTAAAATCCGACACCTGATCTGAAAGTTATGCCAATTTTAATCCACACCACTCGTTTTCTTTCCAAATATCTTCCAAACCTTGAATCTAACTCATTTCGACTCCCGAGCCCTTCACGAAACTTGAATCTTGGCTTGTCAACTTCTTCAATTTGGACTCCAAAACTCGACCAAGTGATTTCCTATCCCGGATCATATTAGTTTGACTGTATTTTTTGATCATGGAATAAATGCAACTGATAAAATTGAATGTGTAAAAACTGAATTGGAAAAGCAGCTAAAATGTTTTATTGATGTGAAAACACTAGTTAACGTTAATTTTGTCAAACTTTAAGTTCAATATGTATGCTTTTTAGTTTTGTATTTTTGATAACTATGCATGCTCACTCTTTCCATTCATTTATCCCTTTATGTTTGAGGCGGTGAAATATCAATACACCTCGAATGTAAAAATTCAATATTTTTTTCTTCATGTGTTACTGACCAAATGTTAACGTGTTCTAATTTTATGACAGAGCATATGGAAGATCTAGGCTTCGTGGATTCTGATAACGATTTTGAGCCTAATCAAGACAACATGGAATATGATAGAAACGTAATCGATGGGCTTGAAATGGGGTTGGTTGGCTGTGAAGATCAAGTTTCAGATGAACGAGATGATGTGAATGATATCGAGGTAGATGAGGTGGGCCAAATTTTTAGTTTTGCTTCAGAGTTCCGAGAGGCAGTTAGCGCCTACAGTGTGTTAAATGTGTATAACATAAAGTTTAAGGCAAACGAGCGAAGTAGGGCACAGGCCGTTTGCAAACTGGGATGTAAATGGTTGGTCTTCAAAGATGGACGCTTCGGAGAGGTTGTAAGTGAAATCTTACACCTCTGAGCATACTTGTAGTCGGGACCAATGTAACAGATATATTGAAGGGTTTAAAGCGGACCCCAACTGGAAGACCGAGCTTATTATGGCAACATGAAGAAGGGTCTACGCACATATATTAGTAGGAATATGTGGCATGGAAGATGCGGAGGTATGCCAAAGAAGTTTTGGTCGAAACTTTTCAAGAGTAGTTTATGTGGCTGCACACTTATACAGCTGAGGTACTACATACAAATGTAGGATTGATGATCATTATGGCATACATGGATAGGTTTTCCAGGGCATGTATATATGTTTTAGTTGTTGTAAGATTGGTTTCAGGAATAGTTGTAGGAATGTGGTTGGAGTTGGTGGTTGTTACTTAAGGGGTTGTTTCAGATGGATCATGTTAACACCAGCATGGCAATGGTTTTTGACCAATCTTCCGGTAGATATTAAAATTAGACATGGGACAAGTTGGATCTTGATGACAAACCTGTAGAAGGGTCTACAAAATGTGATAGTTGAATTGTTTCCTGTGTACGACATATCTACACGAACTTTTTCAATGCTGGGTTCAAGTAAAAAATTCTTAAAAATTACTTATGGCATGCTGCCAAGTCGACCACCATTGCTGACTACAAACATTGGATGTTGTAAATTCGTCAACTTAGCGAGGAGGGATACAATTGGCTTATGGATAGTCACCTACAAGAATGGAGTAGATCACATTTCTCGGTTTACTCAAAGAGCGACATATTACTGAATAATTTATTTATGCGAAGTGTTCAATAAGACTTTGCGTAGTGAAAGGGTGAAGATGATTCTATCAATGCTTACATCACTTCAATTAATCTTCATGACTAGGATTCGGAAGAGTCGAGACATGATGATAAGGTGTATAAGACGTTCGTGTCCAAAGATTAAGAAAAAAAATTGGATAAGATTGTTGAGAAATCCCCCGAATGCTCATTGCACTTATCTGATGGGCCAAAATGGCAAGTTGATTGCAGCTTTGAGACATATGTTGTCAATCTACAAAGAGATCTTGTACATATAGATAGTGGAAACTTACAGGCACTCCTTACATGCATGCTGTGGCGTTATTAGAGAATACAGAAATGATCCCGAAGAATTCATTGATAATTGCTACACAATAGAGACATATCTGAGGTGTTATAGTAGTATCATGAACCTGATTAATGGTATATGATTATAGCCACAGTTGGATATGCTTGCTATTACTCCACCATCGTGGACAACCCCGTAAAATGGAAGGAGACAAGTAAATAGGAGGAAAGGAGCAGATGAAGAGGTAACAGTACATTCAAAAGAGAAAACCTACATTCAGAGAACGGGACGATTGCAGATGACATGCTCAACTTGTGGCTTACGCGGTCACAACAAGAGATATCACTCGTAAAAAGATGCACCGTAGGATGTAAGTATTAGCATTTTTCCTTTTTTTATCTCATAATCTGGAATATATTCTATTTTGTAATGTACTTTCACATGGTATAATGCTATTTGTCTTCCAACAAGATTGGTTTGAAGGAGAGTTGGAACCGGCTGGAACTAGATGCAACACAGCTATGGATGTCTGAGTAAGTACATGAAAAATTCAATTTTTATACTTCTACATGTTGGTTGGAAAGTGTGACTAATAATTGACTGTGGTTTATGCATAAGGTAAAATGGTTGCACAAAACAGACATCTACTTCATTTGGCCAAGTTACTGTGGAAGATGAAGCTTTCCAATTCATGCTGATGCCCATGGTGGAGCATGAATCACGACTAGGACGTTTTAAAGACGGACCAGCAGCAACTATTTGTGATCAAACGAGCGACCATCAAATTTGCATGATAAATGTGAACTTCGACGACGTCATTGACGGCTGATGGGACACGACAAAACTGGAATCAAACAAATTGGGAAAGGCCATGGCTTGAGTACGTCGTAGGACGAAATATGCAAAATTGAAAGATGCCTAGCGATGATCAATAACGTGATAGCAGTTTCGTCTTTTTGTTTTTGGTACACATGTTTTTGGGTAATGTAGCTAAAAATTATCTTGTACACATGACGAAATATGTAGAGCAGTTTGGTGTACATGTATTTGGGTACTTTAGTTGGAAATTGTCTTGTACACATGAAATATGCACATCATTTTGGTATACATGTTTATGGGTACTTAAGCTGGAAAATAAAATAGTACACATATGAAATATGCACAGTTCTTTTGTTGTACATGTTTTTGGAACCTAATTCCTAATTTTGAAGCCTAAAAAAAATTGAAACATAAGCCGTTCAATTTCACAGAGCTCCTCCATCTGGTTTCCCATTACTTGTTTCTCCTTTTCCATTGGTGAAAGTAAATTTGACATGGATATCCACATCCTTTTCTTTGGTTATTTTAGCAACATTCTTCAACAAACTTGATAACTCTAGTTCATCCGATGTAGCACTTGACTCACCCTGAAATTGCCAAAGTTCTTCTTCGTCGAGCTACTTGAAATGACCGCAATTGTTCGTACAACAAAAGAATAGCCAACCTAAGTTTATAGTCTTCTTTTCAACCTCCATGCATTTCTCAATTCCCTTACTGTTTAATGGGCATTGTTTATTCATGCAGCAATCCGACAGGTAGTGGCCCGACTTCCTATAACCATGACAAATCCCCTTGTTCTTTCGTGCCATTAAAATATGCTATTGCAGCCACAAAAAATTAAGAATAGTTATCATATTTAATCCACTTATTCTTCAAGAAGTAATATAAAATAAAGAACATCCACAGAACATGACTTTTAATGATATGTCAACCAATATATAAACCACTAAATTTATATTTTTGCATTTTTCAAACTAAGAAATCGAGTATGTATTACCCGATTTGGGATACCAACGTTGACCCGAAATAATTGAATTGATTTTCAAAGACTTCGCGTGAGATTCGGGAAAAATTGATTTCAAGATGTTAGGGTTTGAGAGATGTTGGAGAAGATAGTTCTTGAGGTGAACTTAGGGTTTTCAACAGATTTGTCTGATTTGGGAAGGAGATGTATACGGGGAATTAGGTCTGTTTCTTTTCATTTCATACTTAAAAAATGTTTATATTTATTGTTCAAGCCTTGTTTGGATGCAATTTCGCTGACATGGAAGCTGCGTTGACACTTAACTCACCACTTGGAAGGATTTAAATGCCCGTTGGGTTTCTCGTCATCCACATAAGCACGTTTATTAATGGTTGTCATTGAGCGAGTTATGGAGCTGGATGAAGCAAAGTTCAGTGGCCAACGAGATAATTGATGAAGTTCAATGAGTAAGTGGTGACATGGTATGAAGTTCAGTGGCCAATGAAACATTTAGCTGCTTGCAAATCATGATTATGATTTTTTTAAAGATGTCATATTTTGACGATAACATTATAGAATATAATAAAATTTATAACAAATAAGGAAAACGACCTCGCCAATTCAGATTTCTACTCATACATGGGAATTAATTATTCTTAATTCCAATAAAAAATAATGATCAGATAATCAAATAATTAATTCAATAAATAATTATCAGATTTTGTCCGGCGTATTACATAAGAACAAAAAATCAAAAAATCTCTATTATAAGAAAGTAGCAATTCAAATTAACATGGATATCTACTCATACATATGTTGTTGAATTATCTAAGCACGTCATCTTAAAGTAGTGGAGGAGGATCACGACCAAGATTCTCAAATGCTAAATCATGCATGAATTCTTCATCCGTTAAGCTCATAAATACTCTAGCTAGACTCTCATCCGATTGAAATACTTTCAGGAGTTGTATTATGTCACACTTGTCTATTTTCATGCCTTGTAATTTTTCAAAAACCACTTGTCAATTGATATGGTTTAGCGTATCTAATGTTGCTTGAATCTCCATAGCATTAGCAATTTTTTAGACGATTCGACAATGCTCAATAGGGCAATGAGACTCTTATCATTGGGTTGGGTACGTCGATGTCGAATTCGTTAGTTCCTCCTTCGACATTACGCTTGGGAGAGCGATTTGGGCTTGGATCCGTATCATCATTTTGACCAACAACTTCATTCACATTTTCATCTAAATAATAATAATAATAATAAAGAATTTGTTAGAATCTTCTATATAATATGAATTATATAATTTTTTTATGTATAACCTTTTACATACTATGAATGGGGGATAAATTGTCATCGCCGGTTACAACGCAATGTCTTGTAGCATAATCATTTCCAAAGATAGATTCCAAATCATCATAACGAGGACAAAGTTTGGTCCTCTACTTTCCAAATTCTGCTTTGCCCTAAATAAATACTGGAATATGTTTTATGCGTAGTCAATGTTCAAAATAAACTATACTATTAATAAGTAATGACTAATAATTTCATTGCAAAATGAAATATTGTACCTTCAGAAACTCCTCCCAAACTAGCACATCAGCTGTGACACGTCCAGTGTCAGGATTTAACCCAAAACCAACATATTTAACAACTAATGAACTACAACATATTCTTTTTTAGAGTCTTCAACGCGTACTCACATTCTTATCTAACACCACAATTTTGGCGATGATGACAATGATAATTAAAATATATAGAAACAATCAAAACGAGCAATATTTTACAAGTTTCAAAAACCAACGATAATTTAGAAAAGAAAAGGAAGGAGTAATATGAAGATAAAAATATAGTAGGAAGGTCTATGGATGAGTCGCGTTTCCATGATAGGAGATCAACTCAAAATTACCGTCAAGGAGATCAGAGAGCTAAAATATATAACAATGTGTCATATAATACATTTCCCATGAAAAAGTATGAAGATCATCCAGATAGATTGTATGAAATAGATGATAACAATGAATGTATACCATTTTCTAGGGAAATTAGGGAAGTACCAATCCCAGATAATTTCATTCGTCATGTAATGGACAAATACAATGGGAAAAGAGATCTTATATTCAAGTATGCTAGGAATTTGACTTAACTCTAAATGGATTGACTAAAGATTGTACAGCAAATTACCGCTGGATCTATTAGAAGATGGCCACAATTGAAACAAACCTTCTTGGGAGCATTCGTTGGAAACAAACTAGGACAAGCTCCAATTACGCAATTGAATGATATGTGGCAAGAAGAAAAAGAGTCTCTAAAGAGTTATTTCGCACAGTTCAATTACTTGCAAGACAATATCGAATGAGAAAGCTAGAGATGCCTTATGGAATGGTCTGCTAATGGAGACTCTCTTTTGGTGGGATGTTCACAACCGAAATCCTATTTCCTACTATCAGTTGGTGAACTTGATCTAGAATAAAATCAAAATGGAGGATACTATCGCCAATTGAAACAGATAAGGCAAGTGTGATTGGAAAGTCTAAAGGTAAAACCTCCGCGCACTCTTTTAAATTACCAAAACAACAATATTTTCATTTTGTAGAGCTAGGGATAGGGTCCACGCAATATCCTTAACCCTTGTACCTATTACAAGAGAAGAACATCCTTCTCCTGGGAGTCAGACAAAATCTACAAGATTCACCATTCAAGGGATCACTTTACAAATGAATGTTATGAAGTATTGAGAATGATTAAGCTACAAAGTCAACATGGAGACTCACAGGGAACAACTAAAGGAAAAAGACCACCTTACCCAGCAAGATAATGAGGTTGGGAAAGAAGAACACGACAGAGCAAACCAAAACCAATTCTAGCAAATATTCCCAACTCTATTCATCCAATTAAAGAGATCAACATCATAATCAAAAACCCCTATATTGGTGGAGATACATCGCGTGAACAAAGAAGCTACTATCATGCTGCTAGAAAACCTATAGGGAGATATTCTGGATTCGAGATAATCCTAAATCTATTTCTCTTCCAGTTACCTTTGATAGTAATGATGAACACGAAGTTATATATCCCCATTGTGATGCACTGGTAGTTCAGGTTGTAATAACTCGTTGCGACCTTAGCCGCATAATGGTAGAAAATGGTAGTTCCGTTAATATTCTGTTTAGGAGTGCTTTTGACCAAATGCAAGTTGATCGCCCTTGGATACCAATGGCCGAACCCATTTATGGTTTTGCTAGGGATGGTTAGATCTTGAGAAGACAAATTACGTTGGCAGTTGAGCTTGACGAAGAACCAATTGCATTAGGAAACCTACTTTGAAACAACTGAAAGCTGTAACTTCTTAATCATAGATAGTAAATCTACTTACAATAGGATCTTAGGAAACCCACTTTGAAACAACTGAAAGCTGTAACTTCTATCCACCACTCGTGCTTGAAATTTCAAATTCCTTAAGGCATGGCCTCTATCGAGGAAAATGAAACTGCCATATTAAAATGTTATTTCAGTGCTCTACAAAAATAAGCCCCAAAACCATGAAAGGGTGGTACTATATTTATAGGCAAGTAGAACAAAAACATTCTTGAAAATCCTTTTCTAGAAAACGAGTATCTGATCCTGCAAAAGATTGGTTGAAAGACCCGCCGCCAATAAAGATAACTTTGCAAGTACTAAAGAAAGCGTGCATCTTGAAACGTAGACCAAGACTGAACCTGGTGTAGAGTTCACAAAAATGAGAGAACTAAACGCGAGCTTTAGCTCGCTAAAGAAATCTCAATCAAAAAGCGAAACATTCTTCCAACAAAAATTACCAAACTAAATGAGGTACTCCAATATGCTAAAATTAATTATTTTCTTAACGATTGATTGTGTTTTTAGACGTTCATTCAATCTAGAGGAATGTATTTAATGCCATTTGGTTTTCTTATGGTTTTTTATTAGTTTGTGCATGAATTCACATTACGTTATTCAATTATTTTTTATATTGCACTGATATCACCTTGAGTGTTTGTTTTGCTTTGGCTGCGGGCCATGCTTCTCATAATCGTAAATAACTTTGTAACGTAAATCATAAGATGCAAATCATATAATGTTGTATCATGTAACAAAATATATTATTAAAAAAACCTGAACCACATGTTTTATCCGTGAGTACTTTTCTGTGTAATTAAATGTATCTCGTCATGAAAATTTGTTATGAAGGGCAACAAAAAGCTCGCCCTCTACAATTTATAAACTTGGAAGGATGCATTCCAATCCCATTTTGCTTGGTAGAATGATGTTTATCCTTATATCATTTCGCTGGTGGGATCATCCTAGCCTTCACTCATAGTTTTGTTAGCGAAAAGATTCTTGCCATTAAACACGATTGCTTTGGCGGACAAAGTCTCGCCTTTGAATGTGGATATCTTCGTATGATTAACCTTTCCAACAATCTGAACGTTATGGTAGGCAGAAAGAGGCTTGCCTTTCAACTTCTCATTTGCAGAGTTGCTGCAACCCTGTTTCAGGCCCATTTTTGGTTGTACAATGCTTTTCCCTATACTTACTACTATCTTTATAGGCAAATAGGTTTCAACTAATCTTTCATAGCATCAAATGTTTGATTTCAAGTAAGAAGTTTTTCAAGCATGTTTCCTTCAACAATTGGGTTGATTAACGGAGCCATTAGAGCCATTTTTCTTAAAGTACTGAAATAGCATTCACGCGTGAGGGGTTGATCACCACTAACCAAGGATACTCCTTTTGAAGTTTCGAATTTTAAGCACAGGTAATCGATAGAGGTCACAACTTTGAGTTGTTTTAAGCCAGGCCTTCCAAGGATCCCGTTATATGTGGACCTACTATCCATGATTAAGAAGTCAATGTATCCATAGAATACAATTGGATCTTTACCTATTTCAACGGACAGGTAATGTATCCTTTAGGGATCATAGCGTCTCCAATGAAGTCATAATGTGGTTCAGACATCGATATCCATGAATGATTAATCTGCATTTACTTCCAACTAATATATTGACAAAACTTCCATTATCCACTAACATACAGCTAAGGAAATTGCGAGCTATTACAGCTCGCACTACCAATGCATCACAGTAGAGATATATGACTTTCTACTTATCATCATTATTGAAAACTATTGGAAGAGATGTGAGTTGGAGGTTACGTTAGATCTAAAAGTTCTCCAGTGTAGCCTTTTTGGCCGCTTGAACATAATTCTTTTGTGTGTTTTGCTATTTCTCTACCAACATAGGGACCTACGATAATTGTGTGGATTAATCTTACTAGAGGTCGAGAATGCTGATTATCTATTGATGCTCGTGAGAAGTCCTTGTATCTTGACCTACCTTTGCAACCTCGTCCTTTGGTACTTGAGTATGGGGCTTCCGAATGTTTAGTCCATCATGTACCCTACCTTGCTAATCTTTCAATTTCACCATCCTTATGACCTCATAGCATTCATCTATGTCATGATCCCTTCTACAATGAGTTTTACAAAATTTTACCTTATCAGGGAACGAAGGTGCTTTTCTTGCTATCTGAGAAAGAGTTGAAGAGATCACATGTACTTTGCTTTCTCGATTACTAAGGCCACGAATACTAATGCTTGACAGTCTGGACACATACATCAAAGCTTTTCCTTTGAGAACTCGCCCTTACTTGACATTATGTAGGAAAAATGTTGATCTGAACTTCTACCAGCGTTTTCTCTCTCTATCTCTTAGGATTGATGTCACTATCTGGTGGACAGTCGATGCATTCTCTGACTTCTACCTTTGAAGTCTTTACCTTCTCTGGTTTCCCTTCAATTTAACTTATGATCCCAAATTTTCAGAGATTCAAAATTTTCCCAAACGTGATTAGATTTCGTGGTTTGTTCAAGTGTTCGTTCCTATAGAAGGCGCAATTTGTTGACAGTATGAATTGAATCAAACAATTTTATTAATGAAGCAATTACAACTGAATATCAATGTAAATACAATCAGAAAATCCTCACCTAACTATGATTTTCACCTCCTAAATTCACTAGTCTTGATGCTTCAATTAGAACAAAAAGAGAAATAGTTATTTGAGATAGAGATATTTGAATTGCATGCCCCATTCTTCAAATGAGAGGAACTTATAGGTTTCCCTCCAAGCGTTGGGGTGACTTAGACATTTTGAGGGAATGACATGCGGTGGCTCCTTAGTTGTTATTTTATAACTTATTCGGTTAGGAATCATACTTTAGTCACTTGCCTACGTGCCCTTTATTGGTAGTCTGTATATGGAGAATGGCTCGTAGTCTTTACACGACTCCTCTGCTCTTTCTTTTCCCCCACGTCACTCTACACCTCGCCAATAACCATCTTGATTCGCTGACTGTATTTCGAGGGTTAATAGTACCCTTAGAGGAATGAATGGTCATGAGTTGCCCACTACATGTTTTGATGTTGGGCTCAACAGTCTTAAACGTGTTTAGAAACTCAAGGAGTGTGCACTCAAGGTTGTTCATATTAAAATTCTTAATAAATTGTGAATAGCTTTCTGACAGAGATAGCATAACCAAGTTGACACTTATCTGGTGGTACATCAATGAATTCAATTGAGCCACTTCTCAATAAGTCAACCATCTTTAGTGCATAGGCACTGACTCAAGATCTTTCTCCCATTTTACATCGGTATAGTTGCTTCAAAGTCACATATCTTTCCATGCATGAAAATAAAATAAAAACATAGTTTCTAAATAAATTCCACAATTTTTGGGTAAATTAGAGTCCAACTCTAATTCCACAATTTTAGGATAAATTGAATTAACGTTTTAATTTAGGATAAAGCACTGAACAAAATAAAATTCAATTTAGTGTCAAACTTCTAAATTTAAGTTAAAAAAACATAATTTCTAAATGAATTCTAATTGGATCAAAATTGAATTTAAGTTCAAACTCTTTTGAAAATCTAATTTAGAGCATGTTTGAGCCCTGTTTTTTATACATAATGTATTTTCGAATAGTATATTGATGGAGAATGTGTGGTTAAAAATAAATAAACATTTTTTGGGTTGCATGTTATATTATTTTATTGAAAAATATGTAGTTGGAAAGAAGCAAGAGATAAATATATATTGAAAAAAAAAAGGGATCAAACAATGACTTAAATCTTTTTTTCAAAATTGCATTGAAACCTCTTTTCAAAAGTGTATTCTGATCCATTATAAAATTATTAACAGAGCCTCCCAATTTCTCAAATTTCAAACATGCCCTTACTTTAAAATTACAAACTTAACCCGAATGGAAATTGCAAGTTAGGGCCCGTAATATCATAAATTACAAGAGAGGCCCCTCTCCCAAATCACCCACAAACCCTAAATATAAAACTATGGGAACGACGCCGACTATTGGCTACACGTCGTCACTGTCATATAATGACAATGTGTGTCACTAGCACAGTAGCGTGACGTACTGTAGGTTCGCGTTATAATACGTTGTGACACTCGTCAGTGCTGTACAACATGTGGTAGGGTGGGCATTTTTCTCAAAATCGGATCGAAACATGATAGAATCGATTGGGTTGATTCCGATTGCTTCATTATTTGGATCAATTTTCGGGACCATGCATCGAGAATCGATCAGTTTCACTCTGATTCTTTGTACTGCCTTAAGAACTAATATTGAATTCGATTCTCTAGTTTCTCTTTTTATTGGTATATTACACAAATATGTACTAAATATTTTATATTTTATCACTAGACTCTAAAATTATTTCATGTCAAAATTACAATTTCCATACATTAATCAACATTTAAATCTAAATAATTTTATAAATACCTTACAAAATTCATAGCGTTAATGCAACCCTAATACAAAAAGTTTATTTTTTGTTCAATATTTCGTAAGAACTCAAATTTCTCGTTATTTTCAAAATGGTCCATCATCAAAATTAAGATCTTCTCCTTGAAGATTATGGAAGATAATCAAATTATAAATGCTATATACATTTTTTTAATAAATATTGCTGTATGAATTTTATTTAGAATTAATTTTTTATCTAGATTTTACAGTTTATATTGTGTTTTATAATTTCTCCCTTTTTATGCCCCTATTAATTGATATTGAGTCTTAGAGTGTATTTTAGTTTGTTGTCTTTTTTAATTACTTTTTTTATAATTAAATTACAAGAATGATAAGTGATTAATTGACTCTATTTTATCAATTTTAAGCTGACAAGTAGTTTAATACTTTATCTTTTAAAGTTTTTAATATAAAGAACGAGACCAAATTGAACCAAACCTTCAATTCGATTTCATAGTTAGATATGGAATCAATGGTTTCATTTCTAATATTCACATTGGTATTTAGTTTGCTTCGGTTCGCTTTCGAACTAGCCCGCGCCGACTCCTAGCGCACTGTCATCGCTTGCTACTTTTCGACCTCTTATTAACAAAAAATATATTTTATTTTCAAAAAAAAATTAGAAAATTAAATAATTTTCTTAAAAGCTATAAACAAGAAAATAATAACAATCGACTATTAATTGTTCCAAGATTCAAAAGCAATTACTAACAAATACAAAGTTAGCTCTGATATCACCGTTGAAAATTTAAAATAAAGAGTGCCTTATTTTTAAATAGGCTCTTTGAGATGCTCTTAGTAATAGTCAAATCGCATTCATTAATTTGAACGCTCTACAATTTAGGACTCGACTTTCCGAGTCTAATTGAATCCAGAAGCAACACCAAACATATTAAACAAATTACAAGCTGGAGGAGACTTTTGATATGAACAAGAACACTACAAAAAACTGATCTCGATTATTAAGTGAGTTCATTCCAAAGTGATAAATTTAGAGCATAACCAAACCCCAATTTACGTAAATCATTATCTCCGGCTCCCGACACTTCAATACCACTAATATATTAAATATAGTTTTTACGTCAATATTGTCTATTTCTTTTATTAATTTACTTACTTCTTGAAGATTTCAGCTTAATAAGTTAGGTTATGCTTTCAATAAGCTTATCACAAAGCTGTTGAACAACAGATTGAGTTCATTTCTGCCTTGTATTATTTCCCCTCAACAGAGTGGGTTTGTCCCCGGTCAACTTATTGGGGATAATGTTTTGTTGACCCAAGAGCTTCTACACACGTTGGATAATAGAATGCATGGAGGGAATGTTATGCTGAAACTTGACATGGCTAAAGCATATGATCGTATGGATTGGGGATTCATTTATTCTATATTGGATGTGTTTGGTTTTGACCAGTTGTGGATTGATCGGATCAGGCGTTGTATATCAGAGTGTCGATTCTCAGTACTTCTAAATGGACGACCATGTGATTTCTTTTCTTCATCGCGGGGACTCAAACAGGGAGATCCTATCTCTCCATCCTTATTTATTATTACTGTAGATTACTTTTCTCGATTACTTACTCAGAGGTTTCAGACATATCCTAATATACAATATCGATAGGGAGGTAGTACTCGTCTCTCTCATCTTGCTTTTGCTGATGATATGATTATATTTACCAATGGATAGGAGAAGTCTATCAGAAGGGTCATCGATTGTTTGGAGTACTACGAAGGGGTCTCTGGCCAATTGGTGCATATAAACAAGAGTGGTCTTATATTACTTAGGCGGGCATCTGATATTCAAATACGGAGGTTAGTGAATTTAACTGGATTTTTCACATCAAAGACAACCGTTCACATATCTGGGAGTCCCTATGTTTACAGGGGCTAAGATGAGCGTTTTGTATGATGAACTCATTATGAAGGTCAGGAGTAGGATTTCTGGATGGGCTACGCCTTCTTTCTCCTGGTAGTAGGATTACTCTACTGAGATCTGTTCTTTCCTCTATACCACTGTATCTATTCTAGATTATGCGACCTCCTAAGGTCATTCTGAAATTGCTAGAAAGTATATTTACACGATTCTTATGGATTCTAAGGATCATGCGCGTCAACTACATTGGCGTAGTTGGAAGGCGATTTGCCTTCCTGTTGATGAGCGAGGTCTGGGCTTTAGACGATTACAGGATACAGTAGATACATTTTCATTGAGGCTATGGTGGTTGTTTAGGTCTCAGAGTTCTCTTTGGGCTCAGGTTCTACTTGGAAAATATTGTAGAGGGACACATCATTCGCTTGCAGCAGTTCCTTATTCAGCCTCGCCTATTTGGAAGAGACTGAAGAAATTGGGACCATGTGCCTAGACACACATTGCGTGGCGCCTTGGGATAGGGTAGATCTTCTTTTAGCATGATTGTTGGATGGGTAATTCTACATTGGCATTCATTTTTTCACACGGACAGCATACATCTGCGAGGGTGAAGGACTTTTTCGAGGAGACTGGATGGGATTTTGGGCGATTACAGCAGGCTCTTCCATCAGCTATGGTAGAGCAGATCGCGACCATTCCACTATGTCTCAATGTCTCGGATCATATTTTTTGAAGGGCTACATCAGATGGTAGATTTAATACTAAATCAGAATGGCAGCTGGTCCACTCTAGCAGGCCAATTCAGGATTCATTTTGCCTATTGTGGAGCCCTATGGCAGGATTTAATACCAGTTGATGTCATTATCCAGTGGAGGATCGGCAGTCATTTGGCTTCTCGATGTCAGTGTTGTTTTAAGATTGAGATCATCACTCATATTTTTACTGGTAGCAGTATTTTAGATCACGTTTGGAAACATTTTGGGGCTTTATTTTAGATTACCATGAGTACATGAGAGAATGTCAGACAGAGATTTCTGAAATGGAGGTATTGTGGACAGTTTGCTAGGACTGAACACATTCGCATCATTATTCCTCTATTGATTCTCTGGTTTCTTTAGACTAAGAGGAATAATGCAAAACACATGAACATACGTATGAGCTCGAGACGTATTATTTGGAGAGTTTACCGTATGGTATCCTGCCTCTATATTGGTGGACTATTCTGACCGTTACATTAGCGTAATAACATGCAGCTTGCTATACTTTTGGTATTTCTTTGACTCTTCCCCCATCTCCTCCCCCTATCATTGTTTGGTGGCGCTTTCCATCATTTAGATCTATCAAAATCAACACCGATGGTTGTGTCAAGGATGGGTTTGCAAGCAGGGGAGGCATCATCAAGGACTACGTAGGAAATTATATCAGGGCTTTCTCAACTTCATATGGACAATGTATGATATTAGAGGTGGAACTCAAGGCTATTTGTGATGGGATACTATGGCTAGAGATCTTGGTTTGTCAAATATTTGGGTTGAGGCAGATTCGACTGTCGCCATTCACTACATCACCAGAGGTGGCGGACCGTGGCTTATCCAGGGAATACTCAGACGGATTGCAAATATCATTTCATTTGACAGAGATAGGTTTTCCACATCTTCAGAGAGAGGAACCAAGTTGCAGATGCACTTGCTACCGAGGGTTGGCATCATCGTAGATACCAGGAATATGGACCAACCGACCTACCACGACATATCAGGGCACTTGTTCAGATTGACAGGTATGGTTTGCCCAGCACTAGAGTTTAGGTATTTGTATTTTGCTTTTACTTTTAGTTTTTTTTTAAATTTTTCTTTTTGTAAAGGAAGTAGTACTCATCTTTACTGCTTTCCTTTTATTCTTTACTTTCACTGTTAAGGAAGTAGTACTTCCTTATTTACAGATTTTATTGATATCATTTGTAACCACGGTATTCCTCCGCCACAAGTGAGGACATATTAATAAAATTTCGGAGGTACCGCCCTCCTTCCACCAAAAAAAGTTAGGTTATGCTTTATTTAATTTTGTACTGATGTATGTTTTCTACAATGCCTGAAAGAAATGTTACATCTGTGATGCACAAGAACAATTCCTTCGATGGAAAGTCGGTGATTAAGTTGCAATCAGGGTAGAAAAAATATGTTATAGAGATGTAGAATTTGCACTTGATGAGTACAGTTATCGAGTGCTACGTGAAAATAATTCAGTTTTCAAATGTGAAGGCCAAGTAGTTTCTTTTACTTGAGAAGATATATTGTACATCAAGGGTCTTCAAATTGATGGGTACCAATTTTCGACTGCGAGAGTAGCTGTCAAGGGATGAATCCAACAATAAATAAATATTAAATTTATATCGAATAAGTAATATAGTAAAGTTTTGAATCCAGAGATCATTCACATAGAGACTATTATTTATTCTTAGTTTACAATTTCTAATTATATTCGACGAAAATAATCAAGAGTATGGTCATTGTTGTCTTACTATTCTAACAATTTGAATGTCAATGGATGCACATAAAAATCAAATTAGGTTTCTAAATATGAATGGATAATTAGGGCATATAATTTATTTGTTGATTACCTTTAATTCTTTAATCAGATTCATAGGCATAATGTAGTGTTTAGTTGAATTCTTCTAATATATTCAATATACCTCTCCCGGGTTCAAATTGATTCTATTTAATTAAGTCAATTTCATATATTTATGTGAATCGGGATACACCTTAATCAAACGCATTCAATTTTTAAGAATTCATATAACAACAGCATTAACTAGAAAAGGTGTCTTGGCATTTTTATACTAGTTCCCGAATTTTACTACGTGATCTAAATCTATAACTCACCTCTCGACTTGTTATAAATTCATAAGATCAATGAATAATTGGCCAAAGAATTCAAGCATTAAAATCATAAATAAAATCAATACATGGAAGTTAAAGAACTAGAATTTTGAAAATTGAATTAAAAGGTCTCAATAAGTTATATTATTCGTCCTAAAAAAAGGATTTTGCTACTCATCATGTAGGAAGAAAAGCAAAGAAAAATTATTGAGTACATCACTAAGTTTTGAATTAATATGTAGAGAAGTTGATGATTCTTGCACCAAGATAATCTTCTTGTCCAAATCAATCTTCAACCCTTGATTTCTTGTTTTTCTTCCTTGATTTCTCTCTTTGATTTCTTTTTATTCTTCAATGATCTCTCTCTAATTCTCAAAGAGTGTCACCCCTTGAAAAGTGCCTCTTCGGATGTATTTATACCTCTCTAATGTTTATCTCGAATTTGGAACCGTCTTTAGCTTTAAACGGGCCAAAACTTTAACCCTAACATTCATGACGTGGCACCTAGGTGCAGCGCTGGTTGTACAGGTGGCGCTTAGGCTTTGAAGGTGTGGCGTACTAGTCGTGGCGACCGGGCGTCAAGTTATTGAACTCTTTCGCTAGTTTGGGGTTCCTGGGTGCCATCTTCATGTAAACTTTTTCCTTAGATGGTGCCTGGGAGCCACTTTGCTATCTCATTTTCTTCTTTGGCTCATTCCAACATCATTTATTTTCTCCAACTTTTGCACCACTTACTCCAGCTCATCAAACCTATAAAACAACACTAAAACACATATCAAAACGTTCTAAACTCATAAAATTTAATTAATTATCAAGTCCAAATGGTATGAACTCCATGAATTAAACACACTCATTAGTTACTTATCTTAATAAGGTTAAGTTTTTAAGATGGAACATTTAACTCTTAATAGAAATAACATTCAATTGTGTAGAGATCTAGATGTAAATGATGATGCCAAGAGTTAATCTCTAAGCATAATAAGATTTCTTTGAAGGGGCTTCATTATATATATGCAATTGTCCCTATTAGGTTCAAACTAAATTTAATAATTTAAAATTCAATTAAGGAAAGGAAAATTGAATTCTTGTGCAAAACCAAAATGAAAAAAGAAAAGATTAAAGAAATCTTATAGTAGAAGAAGACAATATTTGAATAGACTCCACCAAGGAAGGTCGATGGGGGTAAAGGATTTCCAATCATATATATCATAAAATGGCCCATATACATGAAAGAAGGAGGACCTAAACCTAACCTCTTGAATGCAACATAGTAACAAATGTCAAAATATAAATGGAAAGCAATAAATGGGAAAGTACTACTTCCCATACAAGAAAGTAAATGCAAATGAAAGTCCATGTCTGTCAATTTGTACAAGTGTCCTAATATGTGAAGTATGTCGAGTGATCCATACTCCTGATAGCAAGGTTGATCCCAACCTTCTAAAGTAAGTGAGTCTGCATTTTGGTTTCCCTCTCTATAGATGTGGGGCTCCATGTCTCTGTCGAAGAAGATGATATCTCTAATCTGTCTAAGAATGGCTAGTAGAATCCCATCTAGTATAGCTCTAAGCTCGGCCTCTAAAACTAGAAATGGGCTATATGATGATGAAAATGCCATGATGCATTACCCTGTATGGTTCCTAATGATGCCGCTACCACTTGCAAATCCATCCTTGATGCATCTACCAGTGTTGATCTTGTAAGATCCTACTGGTGGAGTGTGGCACACAACTGAAACAAGAGTTAATGGGGAGGAAGAGTAATAAAAATCCAAAGAAAGGTGAAAGACTCAAATCCCATTACCAATGCAAAGCTCTAAACAATCATCCCATGTGAAGAAAATAGATTATGTGGTAAACTCTACAGACGATATGTCTGGACATCATGCGGATCTCTCTATACTTCGCGTCATTCTTCTCTGTTCATATAAACCAGAATATCAGAAGAGAAATGATAATGTGAATAGGTCCACCTCGTGCATAATATCCATGATAACACCATCTCTAGAATATTTGCTCGATGCTCTCTCCTAACGTATAGATACCTTAAAAATGCACCCATAATGTACTTGGCCGGAGATGCTGCTACTTGTGAAAAGGTGATTCATAGTCTCAGTCTCGAAATAAAACTAACATCGAGAGCCATATGACATCCAATGAGCCTCTGTATAGTAACATCTACTGGAATCAGATCCTGACGTAGTCTCCAGCAGAAGAATGAGATTGTAGCAGGAAAAATGGAGTTCAATAGTGAGCGAAATGAGCCTTGAGGCTGTCTACCAATCGGACTAGCTACGATGCTAACTTGGTAGCGAAGTCATTATTTGATGTGTTCCTCCAAACTATGCGGTTTAGAGCCTCTGTACATAATGGAACAGCTTCGATCTACTCTGCCATAAGAGGTGGAAGAGATTGTAATAATCATCCAAAATCCTACCCAGTGCCATCAAAGAAGTCCTGCACCCTCGCAGATGTGTGCAACATGTGTGGAAATAAGGACGTCAATGTAGTACCTCTTATCCAACATTCATACGAGAAGAATATCTAGCCGACTCCAAGATGCTACACAATGTGTGGCTCCACTCGTGGCTTAACTAACTTCAGCTTCTTCCAAGCAGGAAAGGTTGAACGGAGAACTTTTGCAAGTGATGAATATGTCCCCATACAATATTTATCCAGTAAGAACTGAGTCTATATAGATCTTTGAGATCGAAACAATCACCAAAGCTTCATGGAGTAAGTGTCCACCAAGTCCTCTAACCTCCTGAAGCCTAGTTCACCTTTTCAATTGGAAGACATATCTTTCCCAACTCCTCCAATATAAGCGACGCACCTAATCATTGGAATCTCATAGGAACTGTGCAAAAATGCTCTCCAATTTTTTTCAGTACAGCCTTGGGAGGTTATATAATTGAAGAAGATAAAGTGGTATAAAGGATAGTACAAACCTTAACAAAGTAATTCATCATCCATATGAAAGTAATCGTGAAGCCGAGCCTGAGATTTCAAGTGACATTTCTACAAAATTAGAGCATTGTATTGAGAATAATTATAATAGGAATGATGAGAATTAGGGCAAAAAACAATTACATGCATCCAAAATTGAAAAAGTCTAGAGAGAAGAAATTGATAAAAAGAAGTTAGAAAAAATAACAGTATGACCTTGTGTGCGTCAGACGTTGACGATCTAGATTTGATTAAGGAGAAGTTGTGAGAGTAAGAAGAATAGTGTTGTGAGATTTTTCAGCTAATAGTGACTCCTTCAGTAATTATCAACAGTTTATTGAATAACGTTTAATAGACATTTTTCTCTTTCATTGTAATTTTTTTTTGGTTGCTTCATTGTGCGTCTGTTGGGTTTTTTCTCAACGCCCCTACCTACATGTTCTAATTTAGAGTACTATATAAAAGCCTATATATTGTATTTGAATTGATCTCCAACCTATAATGTTGTCCCTGTCTTTGTTTTTCTTCCTCTATAGGTTTTTGCATTAGAGCACGTAAAACCTATAAGTGAGGACATTCATAAGAAGGCAATAAAATTTAGACGTCAAAACTATTAATCTTGTAATTCTTGAAATTATAAGTATGATTATTAGGATTCTATTAACATACAAAAAGTGTAGCCCAAATTGAACAGTCCAAAGAATGAAGCCCAATTAGAAAATCTAGGATGAAGGCTCAAATAGGACCATTATGGAATGCAGTGAAGGCCCACGACCAAAGTACCATCATTGTTCAAGTTTGAAAGACGCTCAGGATCTGAGCGACTGGAGTGCCATACTGTCGCCTAGAGGGATGATCCCATTCTCGTCCAAACCTTTGAGTCGCCCAGGATTTAAGCAAATATAAGGTATTATGGTTATTCAGAACGGCAGTTATTGAAGCGGTTATTTAGCAACCTTATCACACCCCACGATCTAAAAATCCCAGTTGCAGGCAGTTAAACGACAAGAGTAATGGCAACAGTTAGAGACGGCAGTTCCATGACAAGTCAGCCATCATGAAGAAAATGGGTAGTTATAGAGCACCGAGTAGTTTCCAGGCAGTTTTTTCACAAAGAAACTATCAAAGGAGTATAAAAAGGAAAAGAAGACATAGAAGAAGGGACCCCGAATCAAACACTCTCAACGGGGAATATATAATTTCATTTTTTAGTTAACTTTAAAATATCTCTTCTTAGTAACTCTTGTGCTTCCGCCCCTTGGAGGCATTCTGTTTCTTTCCAACTGTAATCTTCATCAATAAAGCACCCCTTTTTGGGACTTTGTCTCAAGAGGTTTGTTCCTTACATAATCGTCTGAACCCCTTTTTTAATTGTTAGAGATAACCCGCGCGAAACAATTTAGCACGCCCAGTGAGACAATTGGTCTTTGAAGATACAAAAAAGTGAAGCATTATGCCTCATAAGAATTATGATAAGGAACCAGCAAGCCAAGGAATAGTTCCTCACTATTCAATTCGGTATGTTACCTCCTGTCATGGCTAATAACTATTTATTAGCCAATGAGTTCAAAAACAAAGAGAAAGAAGAGGAAGAAACGGAGGATAACGAGGAGGAAGCATGTATACTGGAATGTGAAGAAGGCCAGACATCTAGGGGGCATACGACAAAGAAGAGGATGATGGTATGACAGACATTGTTGAAACAACTACATTGAGAAGGTGTTCGCGAGGTAGACTTGTTGGGATAACCATCTGGGCGTTCATTTGATTACTATGTGGTGTACGGGAAACCCAAAAGGAAGAGGAGAGTGTCTCGCTCTGAGAAATATGGGTCACCTCCAAGAATATTGTCTCCCCCTACAGGATGGGTAACTGAAGAAGAAACACTAGAAAACTGAAATTCAGGAAATAGAAGCTAAGTGTGACATATTGCATGTTGAGTTATCACAAAGAAACAATTCAACGGAGGACAAACAGGAAGTGGAAATAGATATTATTGAAAAGGTTATCTTCAAGAGACCAGCCATGAAATTAACTAAACACATGATGCCATTATACGTGAAAGCTTTAGTCAATGGTATACACATGGCGAAAGTTCTCATTGATAACGGAGCATCTATAAACACCATCTCGTCCAGAATGATGAGGAAGTTTGCAAAGACAGAGAGTGATATGATTCCAACGGATTTCATTCTCACAAGTTTCAATAGAGGAGCAACTTCGGCTAAAAGAGTTATGCCACTGGACATAACTGCAGAGACAAATACTAGAACTATTGTTTTATTTGTAATAGATGACCCTAATAGTTACGTGCTACTAGGAAGGGATTAGATCCATGGGAATCATTGCATACCTTCATCCCTCCACCAGTGCCTAGTATTTTGGAATAACAAGAGCGAAGTAGAAGTGGTGCAAGAAGATCATAGACCCTTTCTTGCAGAAGCAAACTCGGTGGAAAGATTCATGTACGAAGGAAATTATGGACCTATCAGGGTAGTCCAATAAGGAGAAGAAACTTAAATTGTTACATAGAGTGAAGAGATGTTTTCAGTGGATACACTTACTGAAATGTTCAGTCAAATG
>OU503055.2:9849492-9895255 GCA_912172775.2 Fraxinus pennsylvanica
AGAAGAGGAAGTGCCTATAAGGAACATAGACGACGATGTAATGAGGATCACCAAGCCTGGATACTCTCAAGCACAAGACCCTCCGATTATAGTGAATATTGGCGACGAAGGGGAAGATCGCCCAACGTTTATCAGCCAGATGCTCGATCAAGAGGTTAGTAATAAATTAATCGCTTTATTAAAATAATATAAGGATTGTTTTGATTGGGAATATAAATATATGCCTGGTTTAAATAGAAATTTGGTAGAACATAATTCCCAAGTAAAGCAAATTTTAAGACACACAAGCAACCTTCTAGGCGTTTTGCCCCTAATGTACTTCCTGAAATTAAGAAAGAATTAGAGCGATTGTTAAAAGCAGGTTTTATTAGAATGGTCAGATATGTCGAGTGGTTGTCTAATATCGTGCCAGTATTAAAAAAGAATGGTAAGTTAAGGGTGTGCATAGATTTTAGAAACTTAAACTTAGTCACGCCCAAAGATGAATATCCAGTGCCTACGGTAGATTCTTTTGTAGACTCGACTGTCGGACACGTAATATATTCCTTTATGGATGGGTATTCAGGATACAATCAAATTTACATAGTTGAGGAAGACATACACAAAACTGTCTTTAGATAGCCTGGAGCTTTAGGATGTTTTGAATGGATAGTTATGCCTTTCGGCCTGAAGAATGCAGGGGCAACTTATCAAAGAGAGATGAACTTGATTTTTCATGATATGATAGGAAAATTTGTTGAAGTGTATGTAGATGATATAGTGGTCAAATCCATTAAAGAGGAAGACTATTTTGAGCAACAAAGATGTTCATTTGAGCGAATGAGACAATATAAACTAAAATTAAATCTTTTGAAATGTGCATTTGATGTTAATACGGAAAATTTTCTTGGTTTTCTAGTGCACAAAAGGATGATTGAACTCGATAAAAATAAAGCGAAGGCCATTTTAGATGCCAAACACCAGCAATAAAAAAGAATTGCAAAGGTTTCTAGGCCAAGTAAATTTTTTAAGACGCTTTATCTCTAATTGTGCAGGGCGAAGGAAAGCTTTTTCGCCTCTTTTAACGTTGAAAAATTAGGACGAATTTGTCTGAAAACAAGAGCATCAAAAGGCTTTTGAAAGCTTAAAGACATATTTATCGAGTCCACCAGTGTTGGTGTCACCAATCCAAGGACAGCCAATAAAAGTATATGTATCGGCTGAACAAGAATCGATAGTTGGGATAGTCGCATAAGAAGACCAATTTGGTGAAGAAATGGCGATTTACTATTTGAGTAGATGGTTAACAAAATGTGAATGTAATTATTCTACTATTGAAAAATTATGTCTTGCTTTATATTTTACATGTACAAAACTAAGGGCTTATTTACGGCCTGTAACCATTTATTTAATTTCTAAAGTAAATTTTACAAAGTATATATTTTCTCACCCTATTTTACACCAAAGAGTAGGCCTTTGGACTTTAGTATTGTCAAAATTCGAAATAGAATACATACCCCAAAAGACAGTAAAAAATCAGGTTTTGGCTAACTTTCTGGCCAATCATCCATGCCTTGACATGCCTAAGGAGATTGAATTAGAAATCGGTTCATTCGAATTAAAACCTTGGATTTTATATTTTGATGGATCAAAAACTTCCAAAGGTGCAGGGGTAGGAATAGTATTGATAAATCCTTTAGGGATTTGTTACAAATTCGCGTTCACTTTGGATAGGATGTATACCAACAATCAAGCCGAATACGAAGCCTTAATTATGGGCTTAGAGTTGATGATAGTATGGAAATAAAGAATGTGATTATTAGGGACAATTCTTAATTGGTAATTCACCAATTGATTGGTGATTTTAAGTGCCAAAGTGATTCCATTGTAAGGCAATACAAAATTGCCTAAGAATTGTTTGAAGAATTTGACCAAGTAGAGTTTCAATGTGTTAATAGGATGTATAATGACATAGCAAATGAGTTGGCCCAAATGGCCTCAGGTTATTTAAAAGCTTAAAATTGGGAATGTACTTGTGAATATGGAGTAATATTGCCCTTAGTACAAAGGAGGACGAGAAGGATCCTAGTTCATTGCATACAAGATGGAGATGCAATAGATTGGAAAGTAGAGATTAAAAGGTTCTTCAAAGAACCTAATAAGGAAAGTAGTAGGAAAATGAAGTTGCGTTAGTTGAATTATGCATTGATATATGAAGAATTATTTAAGAAATGCTCAGATGGTATACTACTAAAATGTGTAAGTTTGCAAGAAGGCAGAACGATCATGGTTGGAGTGCATGAAAGGATATATAGAGCTCATCAAGCTGGCCAAAAGATGAGATGGTTTATTATTAGGAGTGGATCTTTCTGGCCCAAAATGGGAGAATCATGTGTTCAGTATGTGAAAAGTTGCTTAGCTTGCCAAAAGCATGGTCCGATACAAAGAGCGCCAGCAAGAAAAATGGCACCCATTATTAAACTTTGGCCGTTCAAAGGTTAGGTGATAGACCTGACCTAATAGGGAAGATTTATCTCCCATCATCCAAGCAACATACATTTGTAATGATAACAACAGATTTCTTCACTAAGTGGGTAGAAGTGATACTTTTAAAGGAGATCACCCAGAAGAGTGTCATAGATTTTATCCGTGATCATATTATTTATAGATTTGGGATTCTACAAACTTTGATGGTGGATCACGGAACTTCCCTGAATGGAGATCAAATGAAGGAGTTTTTGAGCGAGTTTGGAGTTAAGTTAGTGAACTCCACGCCGTATTACGCTCAATCTAATAGACAGACAGAAACTTCTAATAAGATTCTAAATAATATCATAAGGAAAATTATAAATAAAAATGCCAGAAATTGGCACGAATGTTTAAACAAAGCCTTATGGGCTTATATGACGTCGCCTCGTTACTCATTTTCAACTTTCTTATGGACAGGAGGCTGTTTTGCCTATGAAAATTAATGTGCAATCAATCAGAGTGTGTTTGCAACAAAAGTTAAGTGATGATGAGTATGCTAAGTCATTAATCCAAAACTTATTGGAATTGGACGAATTAAAGTTGGACGTCTTAGATAGATTACAAATTCAAAAACAAAGGATGGCTAAATTTTACAACAAATAAGTAATAGCCAATTCTTTTTGCCTAGGCAAATTGGTTTGGAAAACAATACTCCCTTTGGATAGTAAAGATCCAAAATATGGCAAGTGGTCACCCAATTGGGAAGGGTCATATAAAGTGAACAATGTATTGCCTAATGGAGCCTATCATTTAGAAGATTTAGACGGCACTAAGCACATGAGATTCATTAATGACAAATACTTTAAAAAATATGTTCATTCTTTATGGGAACGTTAACAAATAAAGGCATGAATAAATAATAGTGTTGAGCGATAATAAGTAAATAATACAAGAACGAAGTACGTTCAATAAATTCCTTTATTATCAAATACTCATTAAAAATTATAAGATACAAAATACAAGATGCTCTATAAGCTACAATTGGGAGCAGGTTGTCATCAATCTTCTATCAATCACAACGAGAAGGGGTGAAGTGCCTTTGATCGCCTTTCTAAATACATTGCTTCAATGGCAAGCAAATCTCTGAGAAGCACTCTCAAACCGCCTTCTTAATTGTATTGCTGCAATGGCAGGCAAAGAGGCTGAGAAGCACTCTCAGCAAGCTAAGTTGCCCGAAAGGTATTCACAAATCGCCTTCCATCATTGAACTCCCTCTGGAGAACATGAATGGAGACGCTGAGAAGACCTTCGTTGGCCAAAGAACATTTCTTATATATTCCATACCAAAGGTGATATCAAGGCAGACAGGAAAATGGACAATAGATCAAATGATCCATTTCTATTAAAGAGGGAAATGGTTGATCAATTATATGAGATGCCAAACAATGGCAAGCGAGTTGGTTTTTGGAAGAAAAAATGAAGATGAAGATGATAAGTGCGGAACACATACTCATTTATAGAGGTGTGAAGGTGAAAGGACAGAATATGAATGGCCACATACACGCATAATAACCGAGGTTAAATGGCCCAAAGTCTTGGAAAAGGAGATTGGAATACCAAGGGGAAATGTACATGAGTTTTAGCATAAGGTAATTAAATGTTTGGGGGTTGACAATTGAGGAAGGCTTCAATTAATATGCAAATAAATAAAATAATCATTCATTAATTACATTGGCTGTCGTTACATTCAAAATTAGTAATAGCTACTAGTACGAAATTATAAAAGAAAAAAAGGCATCAAATGTCTTAATTACAATTCGTCCCAAGCCGAATGCATTTGTTCCCTAAACCTTACCCAATCCTCACTCTGCCTAGAAGAAGTGGTAGTTAATTCGGTTACAACATCGTCATCAACCTCCAGCTTTGTGTAATGCTCAACCAAAGACTTGGTTCGTTCAATTCCTTGGGAAGCATTGCATTTTTTGCCAGCCATTCTAGCCCTGCAGTCATCCATCTTTGCTTGAAGTTCCTTCATCTCTGCAGTCAAGCTTATTATCAAATAATCTTCAATCATAACTTCGGAGAAGATTTTGTTTAATTCAGCCTCGACTTTATCAATCTCTTGGAGTAAAGACTCTCTTTCAGATGCAGTACCAAGATACTCAGTACTCCTAGCCTTCAGTTCGACATTTTTGGCTAGCAAATAGATGATTTTAGAATGGATAACCTTCAACATCGCCTTAAAATCAGAGGAAACATTGAGCGACGGAAGTGTAAGTGCTTGCACCAATTTTGCACTCAAGAGCTCAAATTTATCCTTTTATCTGGCAGCACTAGCCTTGCCAATATCCATGTCCATGAAAGAAACGTACTCAAACACTGATTGCTTGAGAGTCTTCATATTTTCCTCCGAAAAAGTAGAAGATGAAGCAGGAGGATGACTGGTTGAAGAAGGGCAGGATGTCTTTACTTGTCCCCAAGAAGTGAACAAATCTCGGATGGAACGCACAATGGCATCGGCACCTTGTAAGGAAAAATGTAAGCATTTAGTATTTTCACTACAGTAAGCGAAGTGAAAATAAAAAGAAGCAAAAAGATACCTCATCAGCAACTTTGGGAAGTTCAGGCACATCACCAGTTGATTCTGCCACCTGTGGAGATTTTCCTTTATCTGAGCCAGTAGACTCTGCCATAACGGGTAGGTCCATGGGAACCTCTGCAGAATTTAAGAAGTAATGAATTGAAAACCAATAGCACAAGCAAGGGTAAAAACATCAAAATATGTATTATCTTCTGGTTCAACACTTGGGGGGTCAACGCCATGGGAAGATGGCAGCTATTCAACTGGCTGTGATGAAGACTCTGGGACTAAGGATTTCTCTTTAAGTAGAGTCCCTTCATCAGATGATTTGGATGAAGCAGCTTCAGCAGGAGGTGATGAAACAGGAGAAGCTAAGACTAGAGCATTCGAGGGGAAAGTTGAATTCTTCTGAAAAATTCAGGTAAAGCATTAACACATGAAGGATGGTGTTTCATGAATAAACAAACTCAATTACCTTTTTCCTGAGGATGAGAGGAGCAGCATCATCATCATCACCCTGCAAAATTGGAGAAGCTGAAGCTGGCTATTTGCGGCTGGGGGCACCTTTAGCTATAGTAGCCTGGAGAGGTGGAGAAATAGGTGGAAGAATAAGACGTTTAACGCGAGTAAGTGGTGATTGAGGAGAAAAAGTGGGATTCCTAATAGACATAGGGGTGGCTAGGATAGGAGAAGTAGAAGAAGTATCTGGTCGATCCAACAGGTGAAAGGTACAATTAGCATCAATTGTGAACAACCTGCGTTTCACAGATGGCCAGAGTTGGTCAAAAATGAGGTGCGTGACGGCAGTAGGATTGAAAGGAGCCAAAGAGAAACCTTTGGCCAAAACATTATTGTGAGCATCAATGGCTTGTGCCTCGATTTTATGGATAGTGTGGAAACACTCTGTCAAGTTCTTAGAATAACAAGGAGGAACATGCCACATTTGTCCAAAACCAAGTTGGCGAGCAAAAAATTGAGGAGCATATACCTCAACCCCCGCCTTAGCATTTGTTCCTACGACAATGTCCTGGAACAGTTCTCTCCCAACCAAAANCCCAAATGGGCAAGAAAGTGCTCATTTCATCTAGAGTAGAAGGAGACCGCACATAAAAAGGGACTTGGTGAGGAGATAAAGGGAAAAAGGAAGGCGTTGAATTCAAATTATAAAAGAATGTAAAAACATCCCTACAGGACATATTCTCAGGGCTCAATTGATGAATAAATATCCTATAGCAGTTGACTATTCGAGGAGGAGATGGTGGAGCCCCAAGTTGTGGAAAATAGGCCCTCAGCCACAATTGAGCAAACCAAAGAGGCCCACTCTCAGTAGGAGACGCACGATTCTGTAATTGGAATTGGATGGAAGTCATGCCTCTATAAAAGGCAGCTAAAAAGAATGAACACAAATTCAAAGACCTGTCACACGCTAATTCATACGATAGAGACAGATAACTCATAAAGGGATTCAGGCTGGGGATACAAAGAACATATTTACAAAGCCAGACCTGAAGGATGGCTACATGCTCAGCATGAGTAGGCTCAGAATTGGAAGCAGTATAAAGACCTTTCATGCCTGAGTAAGATTCAGTATGTTTCTTTTCAAATTTTGGGCAACACTGGAAATCAAAATATCAGGAAAGATGGTATCACCAGAGGGCAGAAGATTCACTAGGGCTCCAACATCCCTTAGAGTAATAGACATTAGGCTAAGAGGGAAAACGAAAGTATTATACTTAGAAGACCAAAAACTCAGGGCGATTGGAAAAAGCACTGGGTCATAAGTTGGGGGGAAAATGGTCATTTCTAATCGGTCCAAAATCTTAGCACAATCAAAAATTGTTTTGGTGGGACCATGATTTACCATACATGCATGCCATCTACGAAAACTAGGATCGATTTTTGGCCTAGTATTCACCTTTATCGCGGATTGGCTTCAATGGTATGGAGTTCAGAAAAGGAGGGTCTTCAGTGCAAGGAAATAGCTGACCCACAGCCACCCGTCCAACCGATTCAGCATCATTGAATGACGGACCTAGATAGAACTCATGAAGGTTCGGGTTGGCTTGTGAAAGAAAGTGTAAATTTATATACGGCCTAGTAAGAAGGTTTTGGAAGTCCTCAAAACTGAAGGAATCATCGAAAGGAGTTTGTGAAGTCGCCATTTGATGCTGAATAGCCCATAGCAGGTGACTGTTCGAGGAGGAGATTGTCGAGCACCAAGTTGTGGAAAATAGACTCTCAACCACAATGTAGCAAGCCAAAGAGGCCCATTGCCAGTGGGAGATGCACCATTCCTTAATTGGAATTGGAGAGAAGCCATACCTCTATAAAAGGGGGCTAAAAAGAATGAACATAAATTCAAAGACCCGCCACGCACCAACTCATGCGATAGAGGCGGATAACTAATAGAGGGTTTCAGGCTAAGGACACAAAGAACATATTTACAAAGCCAGGCTTGAAGGAAGGCTGTACGCTTAGCATGAGTAGGCTCAGAATTGGAAGCAGTATAAAGGCTTGCATGCCTGAGTAAGATTCAGTAATTTTCTTTTCAAACTTTGGGGCAACACTGGAAATCAAAATACCAGGAAATATGGTATCGCCCGAGGGCGGAAGATTCACTATGTAATTTTCTTGTCAAACTTCGGAGCAGCACTAGTAATCAAGATACCAGGAAATATGGTATCGCCCAAAGGTGGGAGGTTTACTAAATCCCCTACGTCCCTCAGGGTAATAGACATTGGGCCAAGAGGAAAAACAAAAGTGTTATACTCAGAAGACCAAAAACTCAAGGCAGTTGGAAAAAGCATTGGGTCATAAGTTGGGGAAAAAAGGGTAATTTCTAATAGGTCCAAAATCTTAGTACGATCAAAAATTGATTTGGTGGGACCATGATTTACCCCATACGTACATGCCATCTATGAAAATTAGGATCAGTTTTTGGCCAAATATGAATACCTTTATCGCGGATTGGTTTCAATGGCAGGGAGTTCAGAAAAAGAAGGTCTTCAGTGCAAGGAAATAGCTGACCCACTGCCGCCTGTCCGACCGATTCAGCATCATTGAATGACGGACCTAGATAGAACTCATGAAGGTCAAGGTGGCTTGTGAAAGAAAGTGTGAGTTTATATATGGCCTAGTAAGAAGGTTTTGGAAATCCTCAAAACTGAAGGAATCATAGGAAAAAGTTTGTGAAGTCGCCATTTGATACAAAGTAAAGACGTCGTGAAAGATTCTTGAGAAGCGTAGTGAGGAAGTAAGACGATGAACAGTGACCTTTATAGAAACGCACGATGTAAAGATGTGAAGATAATGGCGTGACGAAGTGGCGCGTATTTTGGGTTTATAGGGATTTGTAACGTTACACCTTTTCAAACTATAGAAGGGTTACCACCAAACAGAAATAATGATTGAAATTCTTGAGAATTTCAAATATTGTCGGAAAATACAAAGGAAGAATATGGCAAAGATTAATAATTGATATTAATGCTGCCATATTATGGGGTAATTGTTGACATACAAAAAGTGTAGCCCAAATTGAACAGTCCAATGAATTAAGCCCAATTAGGAAATCCAGGATGAAGGCTCAAATAGGACCATTATGGAATGCAGTGAAGGCCCACGAACAAACTATCATCATCGTCCAAGCTGCAAGATGCCCAGGATCTGAGCGAATAGAGTGCCTTACTGTCGCCTAGAGCGATGATCCCGTTCTCGCCCAAGAATGTAGTGCCTTACTGTACCAAATATACGCTATTGAGATGGGATGGCTCCTACTAGCCCCCAAGAACCACATGTGCGAGTTCCCCCCAGTTGTTGTTGTCGATTAGCCAATAGGTTATTCAATATTTAGCTATTGAGCCTGAAAGTTTATGTTTTTATGTGATCGTAGCATCAAAAACAAAGTCTGACTTGAAATATTTGATATTGGATTATTCTATGTATACACCTTGTGGTGTACACAATCTTTTACACCCCTCTCACATGGAGGGGGCCCACAAATATTTTATTGTGGTGGGCCCCCTCCATGTGAAGGGGTGTAAAAGATTGTGTACACCATTGTGTACACATAGCACTACCCTTTGATATTAGGTGCATTTTCCTCGCTTTAGTTTAGAATATGTATATATTTTATTTCAATAGAGTATGCATTATGTTTTCTGACTTCGAAAGAACGCAACATGTATTGCAATAAATATAATATTTTTTAAAAAATATTCTACTATATTGACTTCGATAAATATGCAACCACCATGTATATACACATAAACTGCATTACTACCTTCTAATGAATGGCCGTCCGTTATAGATAAGAATTGTTGTGATAACATGTTATAAGACTAAGAAAAAAAAAGAACAATTAAGAGAATTAACAAAGAGTCAAAATCTGGTATATCTTATTGAGAATCAAGACTACATATTTTCAAAATCAAAATTATAACAAAACTCTCTATTTTATCTTCACCGTAAGAATGGAACTCAGACCTCAAATCTTGCTTTTCATACCACTCTAAATTTACGGTGATCCAAGATTACAAACTAGAACAAGACTGCCGTCTTACTAGATGACGACAAGAAGATATATGAGAAAGAGGGAAAAAATCCAGGCCGGACATTAACTCATCTTACTGTTTAGAATTTGAGACACGTGCATATCCAAAATTTAAAATTTAATTCAACTATACATGATAAACTTTGATGCCATCACATGATTTAGAATAAGAAATCAATGCATTGGAAGAAATAATCTAGTACAGATTATTACTAACTCAAAGAACTCGTTCTCCGAACTTTACTAGATTCCTAGCAAAACATATAGCAGTATACGAGGAGAACAAAAGCAGGAAAGGTTTGTGTTGACAATGAAAATCAGATCAACAAATCCTACTCACCTAGCTAAAATTTACACTTCCTAAACTCACATATTTTAATGATTAAATAGGAGTAAGAAGTAAAATAACTATTTGAGATTGAGATATTTGAATTGCATGCATTTCTCTTCAAATGAGAGGGTATTTACTAATTTTCATCCAACCTTTGGGGTAATTTGGTCCATTTGAGAGAATGACAATTGGCAGTTCCTTATTAGTTATCTTCTAACTGATTCGGTTAAGAGTCACGCTTTATTCACTTGCCCATGTATCCTTTATTGATAGCATGTAGCCAGTTTGGATACAGAAAATGGTTCGTGACTTTTAGGCTTGCCTTTTGCTTCTTCCTCCCTTCATGTGTTACTGTAAGCCTCACCAATGGGGGTAACTTTTATTATTTATTTAAATCTAGGTGTTCACTATTTCACAATTTCGAAGTCACGAACTTCCTTGATGGATTGACTTGATTTACTTACTTTGCGATTAATGCTTGGGCTAGATGGAACGTTGCTAAAGTCTTTTAATGCCATTTGGCACGTAGTTTCAAGAAACGTTCTTCCACCTTTTCGTATCCCTCTTTGCGTTATATGACTGTTCATCTTGCGTCCTTCTGTATTTGACAGCTAAAATTGCGTGACATTTCGGTTGAAGGAGTCCATTGGGATTTTATGGCTGTGATAGGCTCCTTCCAACACAAAATATATGCACCATGTTGTTTATTTTCATTTTTTCTGATCATAGAGAATGTATTTTGCTACCTGGTTTACTATTGATTCCAGGAGGAAGTTTCTCCTCCCCACTGGATTTCTCCATTTTATCATTATTCCTTCACCTCCCTTCTTGATTCAACTGTATTTTTCTGATGAATCACTCTTGGATTATACCCCTACCTTATGCAACAAGACATAATTTTAGAATTGACATAATATTTCACCTGCCATGCTACAATCGCATATGATGTGATTTTGATTTCATCGCATATGAATCAAAATGCTGGCAGAAGATAGTTTGGAAGCAGGCAAGCCTATCACGCTCTTGCATCTTCCTCAAAGATGCATCTACGAGGAATCACCATTCAAGACATAGTTCCAGATACTGTGCTTAACCCTCATGCATTTTCTTCTCGACAAACACCGGTGAACTTCTAGAGGCTACTTTGGGCAAAGGGATTGAATTTATTATCCATCTCTCCTTCATCTTTTGACTCCAAGTGTTACAAACCCATTTTTTTAGTCAAAGTCAAGGGTTGAATCGTCAAAGTCATAGTTAAATAGGACTTAAATGAAGTAAATTATTGTCTTGGGGTTTATTTTGTAATGGATTATATATGATAGTTTATGGTGGATGAGATTTATAGTTAAGGATTTACTTATGCGTCAAATGATAGGTGGGGGACTTTCTTTGCAATTATCACTTGATGCGCCATTTATTAGCAAAGTCTAGACCATTCCAATTGATTTTTCTCACATAACCAGCAGAGAAGAAAGAAACCAAGAAGAAAGTGGGAAAGAAAGGGAAAAAAGGAAGAAAAAGAGAAAGGAAAAGAAGAGAATGAAGGAGAAGAAGGTAAAGTGGTTGNAGGAAAGGAAAGGAAAAAGGGAAGAAAATGGTAAGTGGCGATTTCCTCAATCTTAGGTTTGATTTATCTTAATTTTTTAAAGAGATATAGGAATATATATTGTCAATTTATAGGGTTTTAACTTGGTTCGAAAATTTCATTTTAGGGGACAGATTATGATTTATAGTTCAAGCTCCTTGATTGGTTAGCTTCCAAGTGAACCAAGGTAAGAAATGCTATTTTTAGGCAAACCCTAGATTTTCTATTGATTGCTTGAATAAGTATTGTTAGTGGGAATTATAGTGCTGATGAAATACTTACAAGATATCATGGTATTATGGAACAACATGGTGATTTAATTGGTTGAATGCTAGTTATTAGTTTCACTAGATTGAGGGGGATATTTGCAGTAATTCTTAGATTGAAGGTTATGTTGATCTATTGGGTATTAGTAAATGGACTAAAATGTGTAATTGGTCCCATTTGATTAAATGAATAATTTGAGACATTTATTCAAGTATCGAGAAATTTGATTGAAGTAATATAACATTGCATATTAGAGGTTTCTTGACTTGATAGTGGTTGAATTAGATNTAGAAAATGAAATTGGTCCCATTTGATTATAGGAATAATTTGGGACTTCTAGTCAAGTATCGAGAAATTTAGTTGTAGTATTATAACATTGCATTTTAGAGGTGTCTTGACTTGATAGTGGTTGAATTAGATATCATGTATGATTTTCAGGTGGTGACACAGAGATTGGAAAAGTCTACTGATCGTCTTAGACTGTATCTTGTTTTGAGTAAGTGGAAAAGCTTACTTTTTAAAAATACAATTATTTAGTAAAATTATATGATTCCAGAAAGTTGATTATTTCATATACTTGATTTGACAGCATGATTTCCAGAATTAAACGGAATTTATAGTCAGTTATTTTACAGTGAAATTCAGTTTACTTAAATCTTTTCTCTAGCATATTATATTCATATTAAATGTTTCAGTATATTTAAAGTTATTTTTAAAACCATCAGAAAGTACCCAGGTGATTTTACCCCAATCTGCACTCGTACGAATGTGTTTCCACGGTGTATGACATCACATGGTTATTTTACCCGATCTGTACTGGTGTGAATGTATTTCCACAGTGTATGATCAATTATGGTGATTTTACCCGCTCTGCACTATTGTGAATGTGTTTCCATAGTGTACGACCAGATTATAGCTCTGGGCGCGTATGACCAGAATTTCAGAATCTCAGAATTTCATAGTTTTGCCATATATATCTGTATTTATCGATACATGAGTAAGGTTATTCGGGTACCTTTTTGGTGTGATATTTCAATATTTCTATAGCTTATTTGATTTCCAGTTATAGAATTCAGATTATTCAGTTTTCAGTTTAAAGATTTCAGTTTATAGTATTGAACTACAAAATTATTTCAGAGATTTCTTAGATATCAGAATAATTATATTCATTATACTTTATAGTTATTTGTTTAGAATGAAGAACAAATTATTTTATGATTTAATCATGTTTAAGTTTTAAAGAGTACTATCAGATTTCAGAAGTTCTTAAAGTTTCATAAGAACAAGGATTTTCAGAAAATATGCATATATGGAAGAAAAATATTCTTATTTATATAATATCCACTCACTGAGTTACAAGCTCATATATTTTGTTAATTTTTTTCTCTTATCAGATAGTAGTTGAGTTGAGCAGCATTAGAGCCTAGTAATCCATCGTGTAAGGCCACATTTTGTCTATATTTGTAGGACTCCTTTTGTCAATTTGCATTGAACATATTTCTTTTGGGGTACATGCTTTTGTTGTCAAAAAGGTAACATTGTAATTCTTGTATCCATGTCATGGGTTCATTGCATATTGAGTATTTTGAGACTTTTGATGTAAAATATTTGTCATTGTCGACTTTCCAGTGTTGTTCTGAATAGTTTGAATTTTGGGGGGCTGGTGTACCCTGTTTTAAATTATATGTTCTGGTTGGAGGATTTTGATTATTGTTCAAGTAGTTTTGGTCCATATTACAAGGGAAACTCTGTCAATTTTTTTATAAAAGTGTGTCACAGTTAGAACAGGTCATAGTTGACTTGATGGTGGGTCCGGCACTTATTAGTATCTACAATCGGCGCACGACACGTGTTGGGTCTATTAGGGTAACTTGGGATTGGTCGTGACACCAAGTATCTTAGCGGGAACAATGGTTATGAATGGCAACTTAATTCGTGGAACTTGAGCCTAGTAATAGTTTTACTTTGCGTAAAAGGTCTTGTAACTAGTAGTTTTTACTTCATATAATACTCCTTTTGGCTATGTAATAGATATAGTTCGCAAGTATCATTTGCTTTGTAGTTTTACTTTTCATTAATGAGAATTTCCATTTTGTTATATTTCATGCTTTGCGAACATTGTTCAATATGTTTTTGGTTTTCACAATAAATATTAAACCAACTCCATTGGCTTTACATTACAGAAATGATCTTTTGCGATCAATATTAACTTAAATATGTTCAAAAGAATTGATTCTCATTTTATTGATAATACTTTCTCAAGTATATGTCGTTCCAAAGATATTTAAGGGGTTCACCATCCTTTCCTACGAGCTTATATGTTCCTGCTCCTACAACCTCGATTATAATATATGGTCCTTCCCATTTTCGACCAAACAAGTTGGAGCTCATTTCTTTTTCTGTAACAAATACTTTCTTTTACGACTAAATCCCCTACTTTGAAGTTTTTCTTGCGAACCTTTGAGTTAAAATATATTTCCACCATTTTCTGGTATGTTACGAACTTAACTTGAGAATCGTCTCTCCTTTCCTCTAAGAGTTCTAGGCTCACGTTCATAAATTCTTCATTTTATTCTTCATCATACCCTATCATTCTTGTCGAACTTACACCAATTTCCATTGGCACTGTGGTCTCCATCCCGTAAGCTAGGGAGAAACGGATTTCTTTGGTGACAGTTTTTGTGGTGCTTAAGTATGCCCATAGGATCTGGGTAATTTGACAGTCCATAATCCTTTCGTTGAATCGAGCTTTCTTTTTAGGATTTTTTTAGGGTTTTATTGATAACTTCTACTCACTTACTTGAGGATAATATGGATTGGAAAAGTGTCTGCGGATATCCAACTCATCACACATTGCTTTCAGCTTCTTCCCCTGAAATTATGGTTCGTTAGCTAAAATTATTAAGTTGGGTACTCCAAATTGCCATATAATATTTTTTTCATATGAACTTACAAGTGTTGGCCTGGTAATTTTTACGAGGGATTCAACTTCTTAGTAAAATAATCCACTGTCACTATCATAAATCTCATATTGGATCTTTCACTGGGAAGTAGTCCTACGAAGTCAATTCCCCACTTGTCAAAGGGTCAGGGACCACTACTCGTTACCAGCTCTAGTACAGGTTGTCGAGGAATGGATGTGAATGTTTGACATTTATCACATTTCTTGGTAAATTCATTGTGCCTTTTCTCATATTAGGCTAATAATATTCATATTTTAAGGCTTTTTTCTTTGCTAAGGAATATCCACTAGTGTTATTACCATATACATCTCCATGAATTTCTTTTATTACATATGAAACTTCATCTTCGCTTATGAACCTAAGTATATGGAGTGTCTACCCTCATTAGAATAAGATCACTTTGTATTGTGTACTTAGCAACTCATATTCACAATTTTTGTGATGCCTTTTTATCCTTAGAAAATTCTTTGACCCTCAAATATGAAAGGTTGTCATACATCCACTATATTTTATCCTGTTTCCAGAAGATTTCTTCCGTTTTCAGCCAACTAATGGTTTTGGTATCAATTCTACGAGAAATATTTTAAACAACTCCGCGTCGTTTGAACTTGCCAATTTTGATAAGGCATATGCATGCTTATTTTCCTTTCTAGGAATTTGAGCAAGTTCAAACTTGTCGAAGTATTGAAGTAATTTTATGGCTTCTACGAGGAATGCAGCCATTATTTTATCCATGGCTGTGAACATACCATTTATTTAGTTTACCGCCAACTGTGAGTCGCTTTTTATCTCTATATTCCATGCCTATATTTCTTTTTCCAACCATAGGCCTGCCAAAAAGGCTTCGTACTCAGCCACATTATTGGTTACTTTAAACACGAACCTTAATACAATTTAATTTATGCCCTTCCGGGCTTGTCAATATTATACTTGTTCCCCAAGCCTGTATCTCTTAACAATTTGTCCATAGACAATTATCATGTTCCATGTTCGAGCTCCTCATCTGGAATTGAAACACCTAACAATTCCACAATGAAATTGACTAATGCCTGTGTTTTGATCACAAATTGTCTATAACTTATCTTAAGTTGTCTTAGCTCTACTGTCCCTTTCATTAGCCTTTCGACGCATCAAGATTTTGCAATACTTGTTTAAGTCAGAAATTTGTTAATACTTCAATACTATGGCTCTGAGAATGGGGTTGAAGCTTTCTTGATGCGGTAATTTAGACAAGGACGAGCTTTTTGATATCTAGATACCTTGTCTCTATTCCTTCCAATGTTTTACTCACATAGTAGATTGGTAATTGCTGTTGTCCTTCTTCTTTTATTAGTACTGAGCTGACCGTCCCTTGGATACTACTAAATATAGCAGTAGGTTTTCTCCATTTTTGGGTTTAGCTTATAGGGGTGCTCTCCCTAGGTGATTCTTTATGACTTGGAATGCTTGTTCGCATTCGCTGTTCCATTCGAACTTCTTTCCTCATTTCAATATTTGGAAGAAAGTGGGAAAATTGTCCGTTGCTCGAGATACAGACCTACTTAGAGCGACGACTCTTCATGTTAGGCTTTACACTTTTTTTGGTTTAAATGGAGACCGTATTTTATAAGGGTCTGAATTTTATTGGGGTTCACTTCAATACATTGCTAATTGACTATATAACCAAGAAATTTTCTGAATTTACTCCAATGCGCATTTTAGTAGATTGAGTTTCATCATGTATTTTTGCAATACATTGAAAACCCTTCCAAGTGTTTTAAGTGGTCTTCAGCTTGAAGGCTTTTTACATGCATATCATCGATGTATACTCCCATCGTTTTCTTGATTTGGTCTACGAATATTTTATTCACTAATTTTTGATATGTTACCCTCGTATTTTTTAGACAAAATGGCATTACTTTGTAGCGGTATAATCCTCGATCTATCACAAATGCGATATTTCCTCGTCAGGCCCATACATAGGGAATTGGTTATACACCAAATATGCATCTATGAAACTTAATAACTCGTGTCCCGCAATGGCATTCCCCAGCTGATCAATTTTAGGAAATGGAAAGCTGTCTTTTGGACAAGCTTTATTCAAGTCCATAAAGTTCGAAATTTCATCATTTACCATTTCTCTTTGGTACAAGGGCAAAATTGTATACCCAAACTGGGTAGCGAGCTTCACAAATAAAGCTATTTTCCAATAACTTATCTACCTTACTTTTTGGTGCCTTGTATTTTTTGGTGCTCATTAGCCGACACCTTTGTATTTTAGGCATGATCTCAGGATCGAGCTTCAAGATATGATAGACAACTTTGGGATCGATCCATATCATGTTCTCAAGTTTCCAAGCGAACCCATATAGGTTCACGGCCAAGAAGTTTTTTAGCTAGCCTTTCATAAAAATCGCTTAACTTCTTCCCAATTTTGAGAGCTTTCCTTGAATCTTCTAAGCTAATGGAAAAGCTTTCTAGTTCTTCAACTGCTACCTATTCTGATGTACACTTAGTATGGGGGTCGATAGAATCATTAATTTCTAGTTTATCCTCAGGTTACTTGTTTAAACTATGGCAACAATATTTCTAGGGGCTCTTGGGCCTCCTTTTTGGTTGATTTTACAGTTCTTGTGCAAGATTCTTTGATTGTACTTTAAAGATGTTTTGCCTTTATTGGTGAATAGCTCACATGCGAATGACTGAGAGAAATGATTGTGTTTGAAAACCTTAGGGCAAATTGTCCAAGAATTCCGTCATATATGGATTTACCATTGACGATGAAAAAATCCATATATTCCTGGTAAGACTAGGTCTCATTTCATATCTTTACTAATAAAGTGGCCTTTCCATGAAGGGCCTCCTCCAGTGAAGTGGTAAGGATCCGACATAGGAATACGATAGTTACTCTTTTGTATCTGGTCGAATGCTCCATCGTATAGCACATTTTTGTACTTTCATTGTTTAGGAGTATGTAATGAAGATATTTACCCGTTATTACTACATGGATCGCGACTACCTTATCCTCAATGCCTAAATTTCAATTCTAGGTTCAATTGATGTAATTGAAGAAGTTAAGGATTATGTGTTACCTATGCGCTTACCATTTCTTATATGCCTACCTTTCAGGTTTCATATCTTCGTACACAGAGCAACGCATTCTATCATTAGTGGTTTAAGTTCTTCGGCCATTTTTTGGATGTTTTTCTCTTTCGGATTTATTCGTGTATTAACCGGAACACTGTTACTTTCTGCATTCTTATTACTCAATGTTGTAATTGATAGTTGATTTATTCATGCTCGTTTCATTTTCTTTAATTTCGGATATTTCTCTTCTAGAGCATGGAAAATTTGGGTCTATTTTACCAAAGTTTCCCACAGACAACGCCAAGTTTTTACGATGAAAATCAAATCAACAAATCCTACTCACCTATCTACAATTTCCGCTTCCTAAACTAACTTATTTGGATTCTCAAATAGGAATAAAAAGTAAAATAACTATTTGAGAGGGAGATGTTTGAATTGCAATTCTTCTTAAAATGAGGGGGTATTTATAGATTTCCCTTCAAATTTTGGGCTAGTTTGGTCGTTTTGAGAGAATAATGATAATGACTCCTTATTGCTATCTTCTAAGTGATTCGATTATGAATCGTACTTTATTCACTTGCCCATGTACCCTTTATTGATAGCCTATAGTCAAATTGTATGTGGAAATTGGTTTATAACTTTTAGGTGAGCCTTGTGCTCCTTCATTTCCTTCGCGTGCCACTTTATGCCTCGTCGATGGGGATAACTCTTGCGATGTGTATTTTTTGGTTCAACAATACGTGTAAAATAAATGCAAGTCATTCCTCCATCAAGGCTGGCCACATGCTACCCATAAATCGTGACACTTGTAATAAAATTAGTTACTAAGAAACCAATAAGGGGCTGCCATCTGTCATTCCCCTAAAATAATCAAAGTACCCCAAGACTTGGAGGAAAATCTACAAATACCCCCTTATTTGAAAAGAAAAGCGTACAATTCAAATATTCTCCTCGAATAGCTATTTCACTTTTTGCTCCAGTTTGAGCATAAAAACTAGTGAGTTTAGGCAGTGAAAATCATAACTAAGTGAGTAGGATTTTTTTATCTTATTTCTATCGTCAACAAAGTAGTGAAGTCTGTGGGAAAGTTGAACAAAGTAAACCACAAAATTCTCTTACAACTGAAAAATCTTTAGTGTCTGATAAAAGCAAGAGAAAATCCAGAAGAAATATTATCACTAGAGGTTAAAATAAAAGGATACAGTAGCTTTGAGCTTTTGGATAGTGATGTTAATCCAAAACAATAGCAAGAGGAGACACCCACAAAATTGCCAACCAACATTTCCCCTGCTCAGCATCGTTGCTTGAGGAAAAATGCATCTATTGCTAGAAGTTTGAAGGTGTTAACTGCAGAGAGTGCATTTTTGCGAGCAAAAGTTGAGAATTCGAGAGGAAATTGGCAAGGTGATTTCAATATAAACGGATAAAAGTAAGCTTTTAACTCCTTTCACAAGAAGAACAATAGTTTGTAGGTTTCAAGAACTGACGATAATATGATAGAAAATGAAAGAAAAGAGCGGTATGAGGATAAATTCGCAATAGGTAATTCTATGGATGAATTAAGCTCTTGCGATAGAAGATCAACTCAATATTACCATCACAGAGAATGAAGAGTTAGAAACCATGGCGACATTTCATACAGTACTTTTCCAACGAAGGAATATGAAGATCAGATGGCTACATCATATGAAATAAATGATGATAATGAATAAATATCATTTTCCAAGGTACTAAAAAAGGTACCAATCCCAGACAATTGTCTTCGTCTTACAATAGAGAAGTACAATGGAAAATGAGAACCTATGTATCATCTATCTGAGTATATGACACGAATGAAACTGAAAAGGACAAGTCATACACTAAAGTGCTAAGGTTTCTTAGAAGCGTTCGCTAGAAGCATAATGGGGCAAGCTCTAGCCACATGATTTAATGACATGCAAAAAGAAGGTGAGTCTCTTAAAAGCTATTTTGAATGGTTCGGTGATGAATTAATGGCTTGCGAGACTATATCAAATGAAAAAGCTAGAGATGCCTTATGGAATAGTCTACTGAAGAAGACTTACTTCTAGCAGGATGTTCACAATCAAAATCCTACCTACTATCATCAGTTTGTGAACTTGATCCAGAGCGAGATCCAAACAAAGGACATTATTGCCAACCGAAAGAAGGTAAAGCAAGTTCGAACGAAAAAATTCAAAGGTAAAATCTCCGCACATTCTTTTAAATTATCAAAATAGTAATATTCGCATTTTGTGGAACCCATGGATATGGTACATACAATATCTACAGCCTACACCGGTCAAGGAAGAAGAACAACCTTCATCTAGGAGTCAAAAGGCAAAATCCTATTATGGATATTAACAATGATTAAGCTGTGAAGTCAATAGTAAGGTTCGTAGGGGATGATTGATGGAAGGTCTCCTTATCCAACTAGAGGACGAGGTCACGAAAGTAGGCCCAGACTAACCGAATCGAAGTAAGTACCAACAAATGCTTCGAGCTCTCTACCCTCAATTAAGAAGATCAACACCATAATTGGAGGCTCTTATATAGGTGAGGATACAATGAGTCAACAAAGGGCTACACTCGTATCACTAGAAAGCCCATACATGAAGTATTATGGATTTGAGGTGATATATCTGCATTTCAATACGTCTGTAGTACTAACTATAGTAGCTTGTACCGGCTTTAGCTGCATACTAGTAGATAATGGCAGTTTTGTAAATATTTTATTTGGGAGTGGTTTTGACCAAATGCAGGATCATCCTTCAATACCTAAGGCTAAACCTATATATGGTTCTACTGGGGACAGTTTGAACCCAAGGGGAAAAATTATGTGATAGTTGAGCTTATTGAAGAACCAATAACATTTCAAGGACACATGGACTTTTTAGTCATGGATAGCGAATCTACTCATAACGAGATCTTAGGAAGACCCGCTTTAAAGCAATTAAAGGCGGTAACATATATCTATCACTTGTGCATGAAATTTGAAACACCTCAAGGAATAGCCTGTATCAAGGAAAACCAAACTGCCAAACAAGAATGTTATTTCAGTGTTCTAAAAAAAGTAGCGCAAAAACCCCTAGCGGATAATACCATATTTATGATTGAAAAGAATGAAAACATGTTTGAAAATCCTTTTCTAGGAAAGCAAGTATATGACGATGTATATGTTAGGTTGAAAGACCTGCCCACTAGTAAAGATAAATTTGCAAGTACTAAAAGAAGCATGAGTCTTGAAATATAGACAAATACTGAACCTAAAATAAGGTTTGCTGAAATGAGATAACTAAAGACGAAATCTATCCCGCAAAGGAATTTCAACTAAAGGCGAGGTTCATCCAGCCAAAATTATGGGGACTAATTTCTACCCCAAAGGAAATTATTATCAGAAAGGACGATGCCACGTTCAGACAAACTTACATGTCATGACATATTGTAATAATACGTGAAGTAATTATATAATGAAAAGCCATGGCAGGAGGGAAGATAGTAATATGCATCCCCTTATGTTGTTAAGATGATTTAATAAAGTTTCATTTGGAAAGCTGAGATTGTCGAAATGTTAAATCAACACAATAATGATAGATTATGTTGTTGATACAAACTCATTATATGTGCATCTACGTGAAGCATAATTAAGTAAAAAATGAATAATACAACACGAGCCTAAAAAGATGGCCAAATCAACCAATTTGTACAACATAAATAATTATATTTCATTAATGAATTGTCGAAATAGCATTTTCATACAAATAGAAATGAAATTTCATTAACAAAAAAATGAAGAGATAAAAAGCGAACTATCTGTCTAAATTGACAAACGGCTGAAGATTCCCAAAAGCAAGGTCATCTTGGCTAATTAGTGTGTTGCCCTCAAAGGTACACTGAATTTAGGGGAATGAAAAGCATCAATAGAAATATCAGTTGGCTTGTCTTTAGCAGCGGCTTCGCTGGGAGGAATAACTACAACATCTGCAAGATGGGTAGGTTCGATAGAAATGGACGGATTGTCAAAACCCCAACGACTAATGGAGTGTTCTTGTAGAAAGAAGTGTCATCGGCATCCTCTTCACGAACCTCCAGAAAATCCAAATCCCACTCAGGATGAAAACTCCTAATAATATCAAGAGCATTGTTGTCCCCATCCTGCATGGTATCCTCTAGAAGCTTCATCCCATTAGCATTCGCCTCAGAAAGGCTAGACTCCATAAGAGCCAACTTACTCTCGATTTCTCCAGCTGATTAAGAAATAAAGCATTTTCACCCCTCGCCTTATCCAAATCTTGGAGATGGCAGATTGCTTAGCCTTAACTAACTGAAGCTCTTCTTTAGGGCGTAAAAGTTCAGTATCAATTCCGGCTATATAAGTAGCATTGTTCTCTTTTGCCAATTCCAAGTCCTTAGTGACTCTGGTTATATAGGCTACCAAAGATGCCTCTTTTGCTGCCTCTCCCAGCATTTTCTGGAGAATTTCATAGCTTCTCTCCAAAGAATTGCCTTTCTTTTCTAACTTTCCCGCAAAATACAGACCTCATACTTAGTTTGCTAATCATGATAAAGAACATTAGCTCGTGAGAGATGAGAGCCGATCAATTTTTTCCTTTGTTTGATAGTCATACCCACCGCAAACTTCTCCCAAACGGAGTTTTAAAAAAAAATGTGGATCTAGTGGCCCTTGATACAAAAGTGGAAATCATTAATAAGGTCTTGGGGTCCAGCTCCTCATTGAGGTTGGGGAAAAATAAAGCCTTGGTATCCACTATGTTTTCAGATCCTTCCGGCATCTTTCTTTTTCCCTAAGTGAGGTCCCTTACCAAGTGTGGAAATGATTGAGACCTATATTTTGTGGGCAAAGACACCTAAGTCGAAGTAATTGGCGAACTCTAGTCCCTTGAGATGGTGGAAGTCACTTAGCTGCACCTTCAACTTTGTGCGAAGTTTCATCCTTATCCCCCCTAAAGTACCCTATGGGCTTGCCCTTAAGAGGTGGAGGCTGAGCCAATTTTGATTATTGGGATCAGTGCCAAAGATGATCATCATTTTCATGGTAATGCGAATGATGATATTATCTATACAAATAAATGAAACCATATAAACAAACGTTGAAAAAGAAAAGTATTACAATAAAATGGAATTGACACTTTTCATACGCATCGTAACGATAAATAAACATGTGTTATTAGGGGTAAAATCCCCAATCACCACAAACAAAGGAAATATTCTTTTTCTATGCACAATATTAGAAATAAAAGTTCATAAAAAGCAATGTAGCCATGAGAAATAAAGTTTGTAATTTGAGATTACACGGGACACGATAAATCTATAACCTCACTCAAATCCCTCCTAACAAAATTAATGAGGCCTATAAACTTCTCATTAATTAAAACCTATGACCTCTTTGACATGGTTATTAGGTTAGCTCTTCAAACAGCACGCTCCGGTATGTACTTTAACCCTAAGTTGGGGATTAGCACTCAACTTAGACTATCCAAGTGTAACCTTAAAATTACAGGGAATACATATCAACAATAAACACAACTCTAGGGCTCTAAGCTTCTTCAAAAGAAAGAACAACACCAAAAGGAGACCCTCAAATTGGAAACTTTCAGCCCCTGAGTAATAGAATGTATTTTGAAAGAATAAATCAAAATAAACAAAGGGTAAGATTAAGGTAAAATAGAAACACGTACCTAGATAGAAAAAGATAGTGGAGGAAAGCAAAATAGTTGATAAGCAAGAATAATCGCTGGAAGCAAGATATAAGGCAGAAAGCGGCAGTAAGGAGAATGGTGTATTTATAGGTTCAGACAAAAGGTTTGGAAAGTCGATGGGATCAGCAATAGATCTAAACCATTCGAACCTTTTTTACAATCGTGACTTTTAAATGTTAACACGCACCTGACCAAAATTCAAAAATACATAGATAAGATCATAGGTGGTTAACACACGTTTTAAATGTCCATAGGGCACTAACTTAGAAATACACACAAAAAAAATCTTGTAGTGTACACTAAAAACTGCAACAATCATAGCTCGTCCCTTCAAAACATCCCAAGTCATCCACCCCTAAAAAAGAAAAATATGTGCGAACAATTATAAGATCACAATGCAGCAGAAGAAATAACAAGTCCTAAATTTAATATGAACATCAAAATCGAATTTCAGAGACTATTTGTTAACCCCAAAAAAACTCACTCTGTGAACTTTAACAAATTCCTAGCAAAACACAAAACAGTATGCAAGGGAAACAAATGCATGAAAGGTTCGCGTAAAATAAATGCGAACTGCTTCTTCGTTCAATCTGACCTTAGGCTACACATAATGCGTGACACTTGTAACGAAATCAATTACTAAGAAGCCAACAAGGAGCCACCATTTGTCATTTCTCTAAAATGACCAAAATACTCTAGGCATGCAATTCAAATATCTCTCGCAAATAGCTGTTTCTCTTCTTGCTCTAATTTGAGTATCAAAACTAGCGAGTTTAAGAATTGAAAACCCTAGCTAAGTGAGTAGGATTTGTTGATCCGATTTCTATCACCAACAATTATTTCTCTTGTACAACAAATCTTTGGGATCCAATCAACCAAAAAGGTCCAATTGGCAAGCCTTTGACAGTAGTTGAAACAAATGAAATCGAAAAATCAAAACAAGCACACAGAGGATAGGTATGATATATGTAATATTTTTAGCTTTAGGATTATTGATCTTAATTTTTGTACTAGAAAAATTAATGATTTTCCAACCTTTAATAAGCTAATTAATAGGACCCTTTTAGGGAAAATGGATATGGCACGGGGAATGTCTTGCCTGTTGTCATGTCATGGCTAAAGGCGAGCTTGATGCTCGGTGTAATGTGTATATTCGGGGGGGAATTTATTAATGCGGCATGTTGATTTTGGGATGAGCATTGACCAAGGCATGGATGCCCAATTTACTTAATGGTGACATTATGAGCTAGAAATCAAGACGCAAATCAGTCGGCATTGATTTATGAATTGATGCGATCATGTATTCGGCAGCATTTAGATCTTACCGGTCAGCTGGTTTCAGTACTCAAATTCATTGTGCAAATTAGGCATATGGGAGGCACATGATGACAATTGGAAGTAGTTATATCTTGATGCTTTGTTTATGGACAGTTTTTGGCATAAGAGTGCTGAAAATCTGGACAAATTGACCTAGCAATTGAGGGTTTCAACTGCAATCTGAATTTATCTTTATTTATTCTAAATGTTGGTACCTTAGAATAGGTAGAAAAATGAATGCAGTGCTGAGGCAACAAATCTGTGTGTTGACCCTTCACGTTTTTGTACTTGGCGTGTTTATTTCTTTTATGAAAATAAAGTTGGGATGGTTCCCGTAATCTTGTATTCTGTATTTTTTAAGTACTTCAATAATTCTACGTACTTAGTTTATATCTTGTTTGTTTTCAATACCTGAAAGCGTAAATTCATGTGTTGACTAGCTAAGATGAGAAACCTCGGCACTATCGCAAGTCGTAAAAGAAAAAAAAACCATGTGACAATTGGTATAGTAGCACAGTTTAGACAAAGAAAAATGTTTTTAAATAAGCTGTTGAGGAAAAAAAATGGCTGGAAGTCAAAATCTGAAGGATTAGGTCAGAATACTTGAGGATTTTGCTTTCGCCTCGATGACTGACGATGCAATTAGTTTGGCACTATAGATTGAAAATTTAAGAAATCAAAAGTCCGAATGAGATAGAATTTTTTGTTGCTGAAACACACAAAAAGTTCATGTCTATGCAGGAGGATTTGATGGCCTTGACTGATAATGTTACTATGTGTATAGGTTTGCTAGAAGGCAAAGTTTTGTTGCTTAGAAGGGCAAATTATATTCCATGAAAGACGGTAGCAACCTTGAGAATCAAAGTACCAGAGCCAAAAGCATTTGGTGGTGCCCAAAATGACAAAGAGTGGGGAAAAAATTTAGGACGTGTGCAGTATTTCAAGGCTGCATATGTGCTTGAAGAAGATCGGGTTGACATAGCGAGCTTATACTTGTCGAGAGATGTGAAATTATGGTGGAGGACCCGATTGCACGAAGATGAGATTGCGAGCAGACCTAGGAATGTTTCTGTGTGGACGGAGGAGGAATGTGGAGTTTTCCTTGGTGAAATTCATGTGAAGATGCAGTGAAGCGGATTGGACTAATCAACTAATATTCGTGCATCAAATAGAAAAGTCATCTGGAAGTAGCGAGGATTCTCTTGACATAGGAAAAATGCATAGGTATTTTTATGTTCTAAGTTTCTTGAAGAGGACATCGAGTTCTTCTGTTGGAAAAGATTTAATAGGACTCTTCCTAGGAAAATGGATATAGAATGGGTTTTTTTTTTTTTTTAGTTCAAATGAGTAATTTTAGTGAAATGCCTCACATACAGCGGAGGAAATCCAAGATTACAAAAGAAGGAATTCAACTTGATACAAATCAAACTCTAAGGTAATGTAACTCCCAACTATTTGTATACAAAATCCCTTTAAGTAGTGTCGGAATCTCATCACCAAAAAACAGGTCTGTAGGCGAACCTTCACAACCATTTTTTGCAAGGAAATCAGCCGCCATATTTGCTTCTCGAAACACATGATACACCTGGACATTAAGCAGCCTTATCAATTCCAAAATTTCCTCTCAAAATTCCCATAGCCACCATAGCGTGCAGGCTCCTCTATTTAATTATTGTACCACGATTTTAGAGTCGGTTTCAACATTTATATTCCTTATACGAAGGTCCCTGCACATGTGAAGTCCGTCAAGAAGTGCGCGGGTTTCAGCCACCATGTTAGTGCAGCTGCCATAATGCCGAGAAAATCTAGCCAGACAAACACCCTTGCTGTTACGCAATAGACCCCTACCGCCGGCTGGACCTGTGTTGCCTTTGGAAGCGCCATCAATATTTAATTTTAGTTGTTCCCCCTCCGATTTCTACCAGCTGATCAGTTGCATCTTAGTTTGTTTAACTTTGTTAATGGGGCAATTTAAGGATCGTAAACAATGGATATCACGATCTGATATTTTACTAGCCTTGGAGACCTGACCAGCAATCTATGATATCATAGTTTTGGTTTGGCAAACGACTTTTTGCCAGGAGAGGGGTGTTCTTCCATACGAGCTTCACATCTCACTTTCCATAGTTGCCATGTGATAATAATAGGTAAAATGCCGTGAAGAACTCCCAGCTGTGAAGAATTAGACGCCTTTTTCCCCCATAAACTCATCATTCCTGTCCAAGTATTCACAACAGGGAGAGATATCTTGAAATGAGCTGCAAAATAAGACCAGACTTTTATAGCTAACTCTCCATTGCACAGAACATGGTTTATACTTTCCACCGATGGATTAGCACAACAATTTCATTTAGAAACCAATGGAATCCCAATTTTTTGGACCACCTCATCAACCCGTAGACATTTTAGCTGAGCTCTCCATGATACAGAAGAGATTCTTCGAGGTACATGGTGTTGCCACAGCCACCGTTTCTATGGACAAGGCACTTCTTTGTTCAAATTAATTCCCACGCTGACTTGGTGAAGAAGGCTACATCCTTGCTAGGCTTCCATATATGTTGATCACATACCTAACATGGTTTAATGTGCACCCCTTCCATAGCAGAAGCTTGAAATTCGTCCAGTAGCTCCCAAAGCCGAATACCGTTCCAGTAACCATTGGACAACAACAGGTCCTTTATTTGTAGTTGTGGTTCCTTTACCTCAAAACCTGCGTCGGCCGGACTTTAAACACTTGTCCAGTTATCATACCAGAAATTTGAAGATCCATCTCAGACACGGCAAATTGTGTTTTGCAACACAATAGGCAATACCGAGACTACCCCCTTCTAAAAAGGAGAATGCGTGGGAGAACTTTTTAGCAAGGCAACATGTTTGTTTTTCACGTATTTGACTTGAAAGAAATCCGTCCAAAAGGAGTTTCCAACAACCAGCTTGCATGCGAACCTCATAAATAATGCTTGTTGAAGTTCACCAGAATCCCGAATGCACAAACCACCATCTTCCTCTGGGTAGCAGATTTTTCTCCAGGATACCCATTTTCTTTTCTTAGCACCATTAGTAGCATTCCAGAGAAAGGATGAGAAGATACGGTTCAGCTCATAATAAATAGCTTTGGGCAGATTCAGAAAAGATAATGTATGGATTGGTATGCTGCTAAAAACATGTTTCATCAAAGTGATTTTTCCTCCAAAAGATAGTAGTTGACCCTTCCATCCAGCTAGTTTCTTCTGAATTTTATCTATCATAGGTTCAAACATACCCTTAACTAATCTTCCTGTATATAGCGGGACACCCAAGTATGTGCAAGGTAAATCTTTTTCTCTAAATCTCGAGGCAGCCAACAATTTTCTTTTACGAGTAGCCGTGATGTGTTTGGAAAAAACATAGAAGATTTCATATGGCTCGCTGTTGACCCGATATTAGTTCATACTTTTTTATAATATCAAGAAGATTGACGATCGACTTTTTCCTTCCATTGGCAAAGGTAAGTAAGTCATCGGCATAAAATAAATGACTAACCATAATTCCTCCAGAGTGAAAAGGCTGGATATGATTACCTTCAAAGGCCTGATTAAGAATTCTAGACATGAGGTCTTGCGCCAAAATAAACATGTATGGTGACAATGGATCTCCTTGGTGTAATCCCCTCAATGGCTTGAAGAAACCATGTGTCTTACCATTAAGCATGATTGTATAGTAAGGAGAGGAGATGCAGTTAAAAACAAGATTCTTCCATTGGTTAGAAAATCCAAATCTCCTAAAGCATTATCGGAGAAATTACCAGTTAACTCTATCGTAGGCTTTTACCATATCAATCTTCAATAAGGTGTTTCCTCCTCTCACTTTCTTGTGAAGGCTATGTACCATCTCCTAAGTAATAGATATATTATCGAAGATGCTCCTACCCTGAATAAAAGCCAATTGCTCTTGAGAAATTAATTTATCAAGCTAAGGGGCTAACCTAGCAACCATAATTTTAGACAGGATCTTGTATACCACCGAACAGATGCTAATAGGTCTAAACTTTGCGAAACTGTTAGGGGACTCCACCTTAGGAATCAGAACGATGTTAGTTGCCCCCAATGCATAATTAAGCGGGCAACCTCCAAAGTATTCTTTGGCCACGGCAATGAGATCAATCTGGACGAACTCCTAAGCGGTAATAAAAAAACTTGCATTATAGCCATCAGGTCCAGACTACTATCTTTGGGGATGGACCAAAGGGCAGTTTTAACCTCCTCCAAAATTGGTGGTTAGTATAACCTTCTGTTTTCATCGTTCGTGATTACTGGCTTTAAGAGTTCAAGATTATTAACATCCATGGAAATAGGCGAAATTGAGAAAAGACTTTGAAAAAATTGCACTGCCCCTTCATGAATATCTTTAGGTGATTTCACCTAAGTACCATCTTCAAGAGCCGTGTGATCAACAATTTGGCTCTTGTTTTTATTTTTACCGATGCATGGAAAAATTTGGTGTTGCTGTTGCCATCTCAAAACCATTTAATACGTGATTTTTGCCTCCATAAAGTCTCCTCTCTTTCGAGCCAAACAGCATACTGATTTCGACATTGCAACAGCTGATTTTCAGCATCTAATGAGAAGCTATCCATCAAAGAATTTTCTAGCTGAATCAACCTGTTTTCGAGGGATCCTATCTCCCTACCAAAAACCTTACCATTCCAGGTTTTTAATGTTATTTTCAGATCCTGCAGTTTACGTCCAATACACACCATTGGAAAACCCGTTTCACTTGCTGCCTAGATCCGTTTCACCAAAGGCAAAAAGTCTTCGTAAGAGCACCACATGCTTAGGAAACGGAAAGGTTTGGGGCCTATCAGATTCAAGTGATCCCTGCATCGTAAAACCATCGAACAATGATTCAAAGAAGTACGATCCAGGTAAAATAATGAAACTGAAGGGAAGTGATTCTTAAAATTTTGATTTACCAAAATTCGATCTAGGCTAGCCCATATCAGTCGTGTGCCATGTTGCCCATTTTACCAAGACAATTTTGGTCCTCAATAGGGATGTCCATCAAACTTGACTCATGAATAAAGTCGTTAAATTTCCGCAAGGCCATAGAAGATATGGACAGACCACCCAATTTCTCATCGCTGGTTCGAAATAAAAGGTTCCAAGACAACTAACAAAGAAGGATTGTATTGTTTTTTCAGCGCCATTAATATGTTTTTAGATGAAACCACACCTATTGTATTCCATACAATAATATGCATCATTAATAAGATTTTTTGGACCTCGTGGTAATACTTAGCGTCACCTTTTTCCGACCAATCCCCTTACTTCTTTTAAATGGGACTGTCATGATGTGGTCTGTGTCATAATTTAAGACCTTCAATTCAGGTAATTCATTTTTATGCTCACCGTCAGATGAAATCTGAACCTCCATTGCTTTGTGTTCACTGTGTACATTAGCCTCCTTAGAAAAGGTCTGGAGGAAAGGCTTTCCCCTAAGAACAAGATCTGCAATATTGTCCATAACATCCATCACGAGTATTTCTTGAATAACATCAGCATCTCCTTCCATAATAGACTGCTCTAGATAGTTATCATAAGGTGTCGTATTTATTTCCAGTGGATCAGTGGAATTCTGGCTCCTGTATTGGTGTTTTTGGTAACATGGTCTATTAATTTCAGTCGGGACGTCCATTCCTAAAATTCAATTCTGGTCGCAATTCTACCATCCTTACATCCAAAAAGAGTAACGGTAGAGGGAACAAGGTGTCACGCTACAAAATTTTGTTCCATTTTTCAGCAAGTCTGTTGTCCGGTTTCGCTGATTCATTTTCCATTGGCAATCCCGTCGACACACCTATACTCTCATTTTCTTGCCGTATCTTTTTAGGTCGAATATTGTCCGGAATAATACTTTCTCCATTCTCCTTTTTCTTCTTATAAACCGTCTCCAAGTGACCCATAGATTTACAGAACTGACAAAATGCAGGGAGTTTTTCAGAGATGATTTTCTGATATCGGCTGCACGGATGGAAAGGGACGCCTAAAAGTCCGTCAGGGGTTTGGAAACGTCGATCTCAACACAGACAGGAGCCCCATTTGTGTGAGATGTACAGGCCGAAAAATTTTCCCTTTTCAAGAAGCTGCCAAACGCACCAGTAATAATACGCAACATAGATTCGTGATAGAAATGGAAAGAAAGTCCAGGGAGGAATACCCATACCGGGATCAGAGAAGATTCTTTGTCTTCATCGAAATCTAGCATCCAGATAGCCAGCCTGTAAGGGTTGCCATCGAGATCTGAGGATTCCCTTGCACACCCAATAGCAAAATCTTCTTCTGATACAAAATGGATGAATACATTGCGTGGGTGTTGCATGTTACTCATTGAATAGAATCCTTTTATACCCCCAACGTGCCTTTATGAAGGNCAAAATTTTGTTCCATTTTTCAGCAAGTCTGTTGTCCGGTTTCGCTGATTCATTTTCCATTGGCAATCCCGTCGACACACCTATACTCTCATTTTCTTGCCGTATCTTTTTAGGTCGAATATTGTCCGGAATAATACTTTCTCCATTCTCCTTTTTCTTCTTATAAACCGTCTCCAAGTGACCCATAGATTTACAGAACTGACAAAATGCAGGGAGTTTTTCAGAGATGATTTCCTGATATCGGCTGCACGGATGGAAAGAGACGCCTAAGAGTCCGCCAGGGGTTTGGAAACGTCGATCTCAACACAGACAGGAGCCCCATTTGTGTGAGATGTACAGGCTGTAAAATTGTCCCTTTTCAAGAAGCTGCCAAACGCACCAGTAATAATACGCAACATAGATTCGTGATAGAAATGGAAAGAAAGTCCAGGGAGGAATACCCATACCGGGATCAGAGAAGATTCTTTGTCTTCATCGAAATCTAGCATCCAGATAGCCAGCCTGTAAGGGTTGCCATCGAGATCTGAGGATTCCCTTGCACACACAATAGCAAAATCTTCTTCTGATACAAAATGGATGAATACATTGCGTGGGTGTTGCATGTTACTCATTGAATAGAATCCTTTTATACCCCCAACGTGCCTTTATGAAGGTCCAAATCTGATCCAGCGATGGCCTTCTTCTCCGGAACTTAAGGACAACAGAGAATTTAAAAGGAGAAGTGACACCATATTGCTCCTTCATTCTCCTTTGGTTGCTATTAAACTTGTGATGAATGATCTAGATTAATGAAAGAACAAATGGAGGGAAAACAAATATCTCCAATTGATTCAATTGAAATTCGAGAGTAAATGAAAGGGAAACATCACTGCCCTATTTATAGAACTTTCAACTAAATAAAAACTAATTGAAGATATGGAAAGACATAAATACCCCTAAAGATATTTTACATTTCAACTCTCCCCTTCAAGATGACAAGTGTATATTTAACACTCCCATTTTGCTGAGTAAAGCAGTGAATCGATTTCCAGCCAATGGTTTAGTGAGCAAATCTGCCAGCTGCTGTTGAGAAGTGGTATGTAGCATCTTCACCTCATTAGCTTGAACTCTATCCCTTACCAAGTGACAATCAATTTCTATATGTTTGGTCCTTTCGTGAAATACGGGGTTGCTTGCGATATGTATTGCAGCCTGATTATCACAAAACAGCAAAGCAGGCCTAGAATGAACCACAGTCAAATCGTTCAAAATATTTTTCAGCCAGACAAATTCACAAACTGCAGCTGCCATTGACCTATACTCAGCTTCTGCTGAAGATCTGGCAATAGTATGCTGCTTTTTAGACTTCCACGACACCAATGAATCTCCCTAGAAAATGCAATAGCCAGTAATCGACCTCCTTGTATCAGAACATGCTGCCCAATCAGCATCACAAAAACCTTTAAGCTGAAGATCAAATTTCCTGGAGAAAAACAGACCCTGCCCTGGTGTGCCTTTCAGGTACCTCAAAACATGATGTGCTGACTCTAGATGTGGTCGTCTTGGTGACTGAAGAAACTGGCTCAGAACTTGAACAGCATACAACAAATCTGGCCTGGTTATGGTGAGATATAGAATTCTCCCAATCAGCCTCCTGTAAATACTTGGATCAGCTATGACATCTCCCTCATCTTTCTTCAACTTCAAATTGCAAGGCAAAGGAATATTTAAAGGCCTTGCTCCAAGGTTGCCAACATCTGTCAATATATCTAAAGTATACTTTCTTTGACAAACGCTTATCCCTGTTGAGCTTCGTGCAACCTCAAGTCCCAGAAAATATTTTAGAATTCCTAAATTCTTCAGCTTGATCTTCTGATTCAGTTCATCCTTAAACTGGTTGATGTGGGATAAATCATTTCCCCCAATTATTATATCATCAACGTATATCAAAAGAACTGTAAATGAGCAGCCATTGACCCTGCTAAACAAGGAATGATCAGACTTGGACTGCTTGAATATGACAGAATGTAAGAAGTCAGTTTCATGTTCCATTGCCTTGAAGCTTGATTCAAACCATAAATCGACTTGTTAAGCTTTCAAACCAACTGCTTTCCTTGCTCCCCCTGATGCTCATAACCTGGAGGCATACGTATATAGACCTCCTCATTTAACTCTCCATGTAAAAAGGCATTATTAATATCTAACTGATGAAGATGCCAATTTCTGGAAGCAGCCACTGCCTAAAAGGTTTTCACAGTCACTAATATGGCAACAGGAGAAAATGTTTCTTCATAGTCCAACCCAGCCTGTTGGGTAAAGCCTTTGGTAACCAAACGCGCCTTCTTCCTCTCTTCAGTACCATCAGATTTCATCTTAACCTTGAAAACCCATTTGCAATCAACAGGGGTTTTATGATCAGGAAGCTCAGTGATATCCCAAGTATTATTGGATATTAAGGCATTATATTCAACATCCATCGCTTCAATCCAAGCTGGATATTGTGATGCCTCAGTGTAAGTCTGAGGCTCAAAAGCAGTAGATAGAGCCAAGGCATAACTCCTGTGAGCAAAGACAGCATATCATACCCCAGATACGCCTCAATGGGATACCTCTTGTTAGACTCAAAACCTTCCTTCATGGAATCTGAAGTAGAGATAGGTACATGAGGAATGAGACTACAATGATAGTCCTTTAAGTAAGAAGGAGCACGTTTAGGTCTAGCAGATTTTCTAGTAATAACAAGCTGAGATGAAGTATGAGTGGCAGGTGTGTTGTTAGGGATATTCAAAGATAAGGATGGTTGAATGAAATCATCAGAGGAGTGAGCGTCAACATCAACATGTGGCTGAGAATCTTGATGTGCAGGTGGATTGGTGATATTGAAAGTAAAGTTGGAAGGAGGAACATCAACATGTGGCTGAGAACAAGCAGGAAACAGGGAAAAAGGAATGGAAGTGGTAGAATTTGATTTGGATAAGAAGGCAAGAAAAGTCGAGTGATGAAAGGGAAAAATATTCTCAAAGAAAGAGACATCTCGTGAGATGAATACAACATTGGTCTGAAGATTAAAGAGTTTATAGGCTTTCATGCCAAACTGATAGCAAAGAAAAACACAAGAAACAGCTCTTGGATCGAACTTGGTTCTATTCCATTTGAGAGTGGAAGCATAACAAAGTGATCCAAAAACCTTGACATGGTTATAAAAAGGTACCACCTGAAACATCTTTTCATATGGGGAAATATTCTGAAGCTGGATGGTAGGTGTTCTGTTGATGATGTGTGTAGCTGTGAGGATACAATCTCCCCAGAATTGTTTCGGTAAGTTGGCTTGAAATCTGAGAGGTCGAGCTATGTTGAGCAAGTGTTGATGTTTTCTTTAAACCACCCCATTTTGTTGGGGTGTTTCAACACAACTCAGTTGATGAATAATACCTTTAAAGAGGTAGAATTCAGGCATTTTGAACTCCAAACCATTATCAGATCGGATGGTCCTTATATTGCAATGAAAATGAGTTTGAACAAGATAATAGAAAGACTGTATGAGAGTTTTAACTTGTGATTTGTTTCTCATAAGGTAAGTCCAGGTCATCCGACTATAATCATCAACTATAGTTAAGAAATATTTAGAGCCATCCAAGGAGGGAATTGAATAAGGACCCCAAATGTCGCAATGTATGATTTCAAACTTTTGTGAGGTTTTTGTTTGACTGTTGGGAAAAGGTAAACGATGCTACTTGGCTAAAGGGCATACAGTACAGTGTATCTTTTTATTGACATCGATTTGAGGTATAGACTTGTGTAAAAAGGAAAGTTTGGAGGCAGGTAAATGTCCTAGTCGACAGTGCCAGATATCAATATTCGTTTTGATATTAGAACCATCAATGTTATTACAAACAGAAGTAGATTTATTACATTCAAAGGAAAACTGGAATTAAAAGCAACATTAGGAACAACAACAGGCTGTCTAGTGTTGAAAATAGTATAATCAGATTTGAGTTGATGATGAAATGAAGGCTGAACTTTGATTTGAGGCTTGGATTGATGAAAATGGTATAGTCCACCCTCAAGGTTGCCTACTCCAATCATCTTCCACGTTGAAAGATCCTGAATAAAACAAGAATCGTGGAAAAACATTAGGCAGCATTTATGTTCCGAGTCAACTTGCTAACAGAAATTAAATTGAATTTGAAAGAAGGCACAACAAGCACATTGCTGAGGCATAATGTAGGAGATAACATTACGCTTCCAATATGAGTAACAGCAACACTATCACCATTAGGCAGTCTTATAGAGGCACTAACTACACCAGTAACCGCAGCCAATTGTTTTACAGAAGACACCATATGCTCGGAAGCACCAGTGTCTAAAATCCACTTACCTTCTACTGATAAAATTTTATTCTGATTACCTGAGAAAGCATATGCATCAGGATCAGTAGGTGAGGATACATTCATGTCCTGAGGCTGTTGATTTTGAACAAACTGATTTTGTAACTGAGGCATCAACATGGATAAAATCCTCTGGCACTGATCAGGAGTAATAGTAAGATGTGAAATAGAATTCACAATTCCTGATACTTCATCAGTGGATGTTTGACCATGACGAACTTGTCCTACAGCATTAACCATTGGAAACCTTTCCCTATTAGATCTGTAATTAGAAGCAGGATAACTATTCCTGTGATTGGGAGGATAGCCAATTAGTTTATAGCATTTGCCTTTGATATGTCCAGGCAAACCACAGTGACTGCACACAGGTTTCTCCCTTCTTTGATTAATAAAATTGGGCCTTTGATTAAAAGACTTCTGAACCACTTTGCTAACAAAAACAGCAGCATCCTATGTGGTTTGTCTACCAGCAAGAACGTCCTTTTGTCTTTCATCTTGTATAACAAGAGAAAACACTTTATTCAACGAAGGTAAAGGGTCCATCAACAGGATCTGACCTCTAACACTAGCAAAATGTTCGTCCAAACCCATGAGGAATTGCATAATTTGATCCTCACGTTTATAATCAGTACTTTCACCACTCGGCCTATAATTTTCTAATTCTTCCCACAATCCTTTCAGCCTATCGAAGTAAGAATTTACTGAGTTATTTGACTGAGAAATTGAAGCAATTTGCTTCTTCAGCTCACAGATCCGAGGTCCATTGCCCTGACTATACCTATCACGCAATTCAATCCAAATGTCTCTTACCGAATCCTTATGCATCACACTAGGATAAAGCTCCTTAGGTATTGAATTGATAATCCAGAAAGATACAACATGATTGCATCTCCTCCAGGCAGCAAATAAAGGATTATCATCTGAAGGTTTTGTAATAGTTCCATCAACAAAACCTTCCTTATTTTTGACACTAAGTGCCATGGTTGCTGCTCGACTCTATGTCGCATAGTTCTCTTCAGTAAGAGTAACAGAAATTAGCTACATTCCAGTATTATCTCCATAATGAAGATAGAATGGACTACTAGGATCGCTCAGTAGACGATTAACCATAGCAATCGTGTCTCCTCGAGCTGCCTCTTCAGCGAACGATTCTGAAAATGCATTCGCCTGATCAAACTTACTCTGAACTTCCGCCTAAACACTAGAATCATTCGCCATCTGATTGAAACAAGGATAATAGATCAGATTGAGAAAAAAAATTCAGTAACTCCAGAACCTAATTGACGAGTACCGCCTTCTCTGATACCCTATTAAACTTGTGATGAATGATCTAGATTAATGAAAGAACAAATGGCGGGAAAACAAATATCTCCAATTGATTCAATTGAAATTCGAGAGTAAATGAAAGGGGAAACATCACTGCCCTATTTATAGAACTTTTAACTAAATAAAAACTAATTGAAGATATGGAAAGACATAAATACCCTTAAAGATATTTTACATTTCAACAGTTGCCTCATCTCAATCTTCATCTCCGGAATAGGTTGGGGCCGAGCTTGAACCATGGAGGCATAGGTTGCAGTCCCCCTTGTAGCCTTACCAGGCAACTGAATAGGAGGCGCCCCCCATCCAAAGTCGCGAGACGCCGCTAGGTTAAGAAGTTTTTTCTCTATGTCGATTAGGCATGGGGTTGTCTTGCCCTTTTCCATGCCATGGCCAAAGGCGTGTGCGATGCTCAGTGTAATGTGCAGATTTAGGTAGAATTAATCTAGGCAGTATGTTGGTTTAATGATGAGCAAGTGATGGAGGCATCACAAGATAGAATTATGGGAAGCAAGTTAGTCGCGTTGATTGATGGATTGATGCAGCCATGTGTTTGCATTGCGATCTTGTTGTCCAGCTGGTCTCAGTACTTGAGTTCAGCTTGAAAATCAGTTATATGGGAGGCACATGACATAGTTTGAGGCAGTTATGTCTGGATGCTTGATTTAGAGACAACCTTTGGCAATTTTTGGCATATGAAGGCTAAAAATCTTGGCAAACTGACCTATTAGTTGGGGCGTCAATTGTAATTCGAATTTGGCATTATTTATTCTAGGTATTGGTGCCTCAGAATATGTAGAACATTAAATGCAGTGTTGAGACTACAAATCTGTGTGTTGACCCTTCACCTTTTTGTGTAATTCACGTGTTTCTCTCTTGTTGGGACGATTCTCGTAATCTTGCATTTTATTTTTTAAGTACTTCAATAATTTTGCATACTTAGTCTATAGTCAGTCTGTTTTCAGTACGTGGAAGTTTAAATCCGCGTGTTGGCTAGAATAGACGAAAAAATTCGACGCTATCGTAGATTGTGCGAGAAGCCCCCGTGACTTTAATACTAGTATTTATAGACTTATTTGGATCAATCACATTAGTCTGACTTAAACTCGTACTAATTAAATTATTATACTACGTAATTGGGTCTATAATTTAAATAGATATCAAGTCCAATCTCTTAATTAATTACAACTAAAAATGTCGTACTTTTATTATTTAAATTAATTTCCTCAAATTAATCCTCCAACTTTCACATTTTTTCGGTGATCATTAGGCTCTCAATCGAGGCCATGATTAATAAAAATTATTGTCTTAACCTAAAATCAACATTCATTTAACCTGTAGCAAGCGGATACCCAATTGTCCTGATACTAGTTTGTTTGTGAAAATGAGGATAAATATATAAGGCACAATATGAGATAAATATCACAAACGCACAAGAACAAAAGACAATTTGCAAAGGAAATGAGAATTCCCTAAAATATGGAGAAAATATACAAAGATATTGTATTTTCAATATTGTCTAAATCACAATGAAGAGCCAACTATATATAAGGAATGTTTCAAACTCTAGAAATAGAGTTTTAGATAAAAAAAAAAAAAGAATGCTAAAAATGCTTCAAAAATGTAAAACGAGCCTAGGTCGAACGAATCGTCGCTCGAGCGCACATGGGGCGCTAAGCAAGTGGTGACTCCACCGCTCGAGCGGCAGGATGGCGCCAGCCAGAGCCAATTTTAAGTGCTCGATGGGGAAATGGGTGCTCAGTGAGCGGGAATGCAATGAAAATTTCTCTCTTGTCCATATCTTGACCTCTTCAAGTCCCGTATCAATTTCAAACTCCCAATTGAACTCCCAAATTGAATTTTAACTAGAATTGCCTAATAGACTTCAAATAGCATTCCAAATAGAATTCGGGTCACACGCTAACTCGAATAACTCTACATTGACATAAAGTCCACTGCAATGAACAAAATTTCAAAGATTTTCCTCCTAGAGACAAACTATACTACAAGGAATAGACATAACTCTTCAACAAAAAACATCAAACAAAATTCTCATCAAAATTTCCAACTAAAAAGTTCTCCAACTCTACCACAAAACTCAACTAGGACAAACTCAATAATTGAGTATCAACTGAATTCCAAGCGCTGCTCAGAATGATTACCTTGGACACCAAAGTTGCTCGAATTTTCCTCACGAGCACAAATGATTTAATAATCACCAAATAGGGCAAAAACAAGCCATGTAATAGAATCAACACAACTAACTGCTTCAATAGAATGTTCTTGGCTAGAATCAATATTTTCAACCAATGTGGAGGCCTAATATTTCCCTAGGGTCTATCTCTATTAATTGAATACGATGACATCGCTAGTACTGGTGACAAAGCAAAATTATCCATAACTTCTGAACTTGACTGAAATGTATTCTTCAATGTAAACCCCAAACTAAACCCTAGTGGTACTGAACCAAACTCAAAATCAACCTGAGTGCCTAAATTTTGTTGATTAATCTTCGAAGATTATGTAGAACTATGCAAGACATATAATTGGAACATTCTCTGCCCCTTTATGAGAACATGGACAACTTTACTAACTTTCAGGACTCAACCTTTACTGATGTACTTGTACCCTTTCAAGTCAAGAGTACTTAATGATATAAGATTTCTCTTCAAATTTGGAACACATCTCACAACATCAAGTATTCTGACAATCCCGTCAAATATCTTAATTCTAACCCTTCCAATATAATCTATCCTAAAAGGAGTATTATTACCTATTCTCATAACACCTTTCAAAACCGTTTCATAGAAAACAAATCCCAATTGGAACGCATATGAAAAGTACAAGCTATATCAAGAATTCAATCATCGTCGGGTTGGGAGTCGCAGTTATAAATAATTAAAAGTTCTCCATCATACAATGAGAATATAAACGCTGCTTCAAATGTAATTTGCTAGTTCAACCATAAAGAAGTGGGAATCTTCTCCTTCAAAATTTCCTGAAGAATATTTGAAAGATAAAGATGAATATGTGATAGGGCATTTCGATTCATACGTTGTTTCGTCTCCGGTGTCCAAGTTGTGAGCATCTTGTCAAATCCCAACAATGCATTATCTAAATCCAACTAAGCTAACATTGTTTGCATCTTTACCTACCATAATGAAAATCTTGTGCTGCAATCCAAAAGTAGAATATCATACTTCATGGTTGCCATCACAACATATCAAACTGAGCTCTTGACTTGATCGAACCTCGTTTTGATACCAGTTTGTAATAATAAATTGGATATTGGATTGCTCTGATACTAGTTTATTGTGTAAGTGAGGATATATATGTGTGTGGGTGGGGAGGGAGGGCACAATACAAGTAGATATCACAAACGCACAAAAACAAAACACAATTTGTCTAACTTGTCTAAATCACAATGAAGAGCTAATTATATATAGGGAACATTTCAAAACGTAAAAATAGAGTTACAGATTGAAAGGAATGTTAAAAACGCTTCAAAAATGCAAAACGAACCTGAGGTGGACGAATTGTCGTTCGAGTACTAGGCGGGCACAAAGGATAAGGTGACTCCACTGATCGAATGACATGCTGTCGCCAATGAGGGCTGGCACTCCTATTTTGAGCGCTCAAGCGGGAGATGGGCACTCAACAAGTGGGAATGCATCGAAAATTCCTCTATGGTTCATATGTTGACCTCTTCAAGTCGAATACAAATTCTAAATTCCCAAATTGAATTTCAACTAGAACTGCTAAAAAATTTCAAATGGGATTCCTAAATAACATTCTAAATACAATTCAGATTACACCCTAATTCTAACACGACCAATTTAATGCGGGACACGTACTCTCCCTTAGCACAATTACTAAAAGAGAAAGAAAGGAAAATTGTTCATCTTCCTCACCATCCCTATCATACCATATCATACCACCACCACCTCAAATCTAATTACGCAATCGGTCATCACCGACACCACCATCCCTTCTTCCTTCCTTACACAGCTAAAAGGCTAGTTTTCATGAAATCTCATGGTGTGGTTTCACAACCTAGATTTAATTAGAAACACAGACATTTCTCTATGGTTTGGCAACCAACCGAGGGAATTTCTCTCGGCTTTTGACATAAACCCGAGGGAGAAATCCACCCTCTTGGTGGCGGGATTCGTAGAACGAGAAATATGAGTGTTTTCTTTATAATATTTTTTATGAAGATCAATTGATGAAAGTTTGGTCAGCTAATAGTCCTTCGAGCAAACATTTATTAAAAGGTTTAGAATGTTGGTGCTATGATTAGAAGGTTTAAGAATTGACTGCACATTCTTATAAGGTTTGAGACCTTTGTTGCAAATTTTTCATTAATTAATTCATGATGGCAACCTATATCATATGATTAGTTTTATGGTATGATACGACCTTAAATGTCCGATTAACGTGAAATACAATTCCTTGGTCAAGTATATCCCATTTGGTAAAAAGATATGGTATTAGTGTTACATTTCCACTTTTGTTATTTGTGACAATCCCTTGGTCAAGTATTTTCCAACTGGTAAAGAGATATGAAATCAGTGTTTCTTTCATTCATATTTATGTTATTCGTGACTTCGAGCTATTGATTTATCGAGTTATATTTGAAACCAATTTTATTAATGATAATTGCACCATGGCCAAAGACTTTTAGTCCCCGTTAAATTATAATTTATTTTTTCGCTCGGTGCTTATATATCACACATTATTCAATAAAATAATATTACACGTAAATTCAAAAAAAATCATTTTCACATATTTTCCAAAAAATTATATTTCTCTCATTATAATGTGGAATAATGGAGGTCAAACGAGACGATTAGTATCAACTACTTTTTTCAAATACATGACATGCAATATCGGTATCTCTTGGTTCATATAGTTATTATAGTTCAAGAATGAATCATCGTGATTAGTGTCAACCCTAACTATAGGCAGAGTAGTAGAGTAGGCAATCGCATAAGTCCCCTCTTTGGTCAAGGCCCAAAATCTTTTTTTATTATATATTAAATTATAAATAATAGGGAAAATTTCTCAAAAAAAAAAGTTTTACATTTTTACAATATATATCATCTTCTACGAAGCAATAAAAAAAATCACGATAATATGAAATATCTAAAAATTAGGTCGCAATCACAAACACGTTAAGAACGTAAATTGAAATTATTAAAATAATAAGATTTTAATTGTCATAAATTAAAATAACTTTAAAACACTTAATAGAAACATGTGATGACACAGAGGCATTTAAATATGCTAAAAATTTATCTTCTGATATTATGAATTTAGAGTTCTTGATTGGAATGATTATTTAATACAATATAGTATCTGCTATTAATAGAGTAAGAAAAATGTTACGAAATGGTCTATTAATTTTACTATTAGTAACTTAAAAGCACTTATTTCATTTTTGGAAACATATAGAGAAACAGAATTTGAATCCGACAAGATTACTCCTAAAGAAATTGCTACTCAAGTAGAAGTTGAACCTACATTTCTTGTATTATCCATAGAAATAAGCATTTTAATCAAAAAAATTTGAATGAATTCGTCATGGTGTCTTCTAAACAGATTGATTGTAATATTGTAGTTGTTGATTTTCTATGAAAAAAAACTCTAGAAAAATAAAATAAATCTAGATATTTGAAAGTCTTGGATTATTATCATTGTAACTTTGAATATTTTATTTAATAAAAATTACCTTTTTATTATTTTATGTATTTTTACATATTTGAAATATGTCTAAGATCCCCAAAATCTTAGGGCTGACCTTGATCGTGGTACATCTCTCATGCAAAATCTCAATTTCTAGTGATTAACATAATACACGTATATTCTTTTAACTTTAATTATTATACATAGTTGTTAATATAAATACACAAAATAATAGCATGGATAACAATATGTGCACACTATCAACTGATGGAAATAAGGCACAGTTTGAACAAAAAGGCTATCACATCCACACATTCTAATTTTGACAATTTTCGCTTCTTTTCACACACACTTACGCATATCTCTATTTTTATGTTTCTCATTTTCACATTCACAAATTTCTCTTTACAATTATTAACTTCGGTCGACACCACGTGGTTTTTTTATTAGTCGTCTTGACAATTTTCGCTTCTTTTGGCCCTTGTTTGGTGGCCTTTAATTTAATTTACTTTAATTTATTTCTCGTACTCATTTTCAACCATAAATTTACACAATAAAATATTCTACACGTAAACTCAAAAATTTTCCCTATTTTTTAACCACGCATTTTTCAAAAAATCACTATTTAAAACATAATTTTTTTCAAATTAAAAGCCACCAAATAGGGGCAATTTTCTTGAACCATACTTAGTTATTATGTTATTGTTTTAAGTTCTATTTACAAGTTTCTCAACATTAATGGTTCTTGCTTCACTGTTTTAATTAAATTGAATTTTCTTTTCTTATAAAATATCATGTATATTTTGTATTTTGAAAATTTAAAAGATTTCCTTTGTGGTTGAATCCATCAGAGCTATGGAAGCTGTTACATTGTGCAGATAGCTTGAACTGAGGTCGATTATTTTAGAGGGTGACGCGATGAATGTTGTAAATGGACTAAATTTTGAACTGGAATTTTGGAACCACGCCGACTTACTGATTCAAGACACGAAGAGCATGTTGGGTTCTTTTCATTTTTGGTCTGTGTGTCATGTACCTAGAAAGGTTAATGTGGTTGCTCATGCATTAGCAAAGGAAGCACTTAAACTCTCTGAGGAGAGAATAGTGTTGGGTGAAACTCAAAATTTGCTATTTTAATGCTAAATAAATTGTTTTTCAAAAAAAGATTTCCTTTGATTCTTCCTATTTATTTTCGTTTGACTTGATACATCAAATGTTTAGGACATGATATTGGCCTTTTGATTCATTATATTCTTATGGAGGAAGGTATCTTAATTTATTTATTTATTTGAAAATAATTTTTAAAAGAGCTTTCTATTCCAAAAATGATTTTAGATGAAATTACGTTTGACGAACTTCTTGTAAAACTTCTTTTAACCAAAAAAATCACTTTTATAAAATTAGTCAAACGGGTCCAAAAGTTATTTTTAAGTCTCAAGAGAGCTCTTTTTAACTTTTGAGAAGTCATGTCAAATAAATCCTTAGACAACTTTTGTTTTTCGGCAACAACAATATGTTCTATAAATTACAACTAAGATTGATAACATTGTTTTGTTTAGTATTGAACATACCTATATCATTTTGTGTCCCTTGACAAGATGTAGGAGTAGTCTAAAAGTCGTTCACCGTGCCCCACTTACAGTCATAAACATCAATGAATGGTATTATTGGAGTTTTATTTTACCCATTTAAACTCTTTGTTCCTCGGTTCTAGCATCTGAATAAAACCCCTATTTAGAATTTGTTGGAAATTGGTTCAAAAAGTTTTTTTTTTTTTTTTTTGATATGAGGAAATTGGTTCAAAAAGTTGATTCTAAACAACTTTGATCAATTGATGAAGCGAGACCCATTAGTTGATTATGAAAATTCGAAGACTCGAGATTTTCTATTCTTCTAGTAGATTATTGCAATATCTGGATCTAATTTCGAGTGAATGAACGTGATAGAATTCTATCAATCTAGATGTGACACATAGATGGAATGTTTTATAATATGATTGACTGAAAATATGTATCTTTTCATATGAAATATAATGGCTTTTGAAATTGTTATTTTTCAATAAGTGTGTCTCTCCAAATAAAGACCAATTCCAATAGTTGTATCTTTTTCAAGAATTTTATCTCTCAAGAAACAACTTTCCAATAATTTTATGGGGAAATTGCAACGGAGGTCCCAAACTTTTATACATTAATCTTTCATTCTTGAGGCTACAGTCCCAAAACTTTAACTTCCATTGCGGATGGAGTCCATAGGGAAACCTTAAATTAAATGTTTGACTTAAATTAACAAACTAAATGAGAGAAAAATATTTTTTTTTTTTATAATATATAATAAATAAAATAAATAAATATCCACACGTTCATTGAACCCGACATTCATTTCCACCAAATCCTCAGCTTTCCTAAACCCTTCCCCATCAACGCTATGAAACAGAGATTGGGACCCATTGAATACAAAGAAACCCCAAAATTGAGATCCCAATTCCATGTAATCTCCTTCAATTCAGACAAATCATATCCCTAAACCTACACAATTCTCCCTGGCCTACGTCAATTCACCTTTCCCTTAATGGAACTAACGAGCTTCAACCCACATCCCCTGACAGCGAAGTTTCACTTCAACCCATATCTTATTTTGCTACATCCAATAGTGTTATTGGATGTAAATTGACGTTCAAGAAAAAGGCTGAGGGACCTATATTGAAACAATATTTCTAACTCTATAATGACAATATTGGCCTCATTTGGTCTCCGAGATAGTGAAAATACCTTAAGACGTGTAACCACATATTTTTTTGTATCCATTGATTTGCTAAGATCCCCAATCAAGACAACATATCTTCATCGGTCATCAACACATTCGTAAGATTCTTCTTAGGTTTCCCAATGGCAAACATTAAGGCCATGTTTGATACGCCAAATTTTTTCAGGGAATTAGGAAAATATTTCTCACTTTCCATTTTTTTTGGCTGTTTGACAGGCGAAATTTTTCACGGAAAATATTTTCCTTCTTTCCTCCATACGTGTGCATTTTCCGGCTTTTTGATTGGAAAAAATTTTCTGGCTAGAAAAAAAATCTTTTTTTTTTTTTTTTTACAATGGAAACAAATGTTATAACCAATGGTAAAATTTTTTTCACTTTAATGGATAATTTCC